>CAUYLG010055674.1:0-84911 GCA_963573385.1 Cacajao melanocephalus
GGAACGTATCTCAAAATAATAAAAGCTATTTATGACAAACGCACAGCCAATATCATACTGAATAGGCAAAAACTGGAAGCATTCCCTTTGAAATCCAGCACTAGACAAGGATTCCACCTCTCACCACTCCTATTCAATATAGTATTGGAAGTTCTAGCCAAAGCAATCAGGCAAGAAAAAGAAATAAAGGTATTTAATTAGGAAAGGAGGAAGTCAAATTGTCTATATTTGCAGATGACGTGATTGTATATTTAGAAGACCCTATCATCTCAGCCCAAAATCTCCTGAAACTGATAAGCAACTTCAGCAAAGTCTCAGGATACAAAATCAATGTGCAAAAATCACAAGCATTCCTATACACCAAGAACAGATTTAAAGAGAGCCAAATTAAGAACGAACTGCCATTCACAATTGCTACAAAGAGAATAAAATACCTAGGAATACAACTAACAAAGGATGTAAAGGACCTCTTCAAGGAGAACTACAAACCATTACTCCAGGAAATAAGAGAGGAACCATATTTCTTTAAGATAAAAGATTCTCAGAATTTTCTAACAATTAGCAATTTCTGATTTCTCTGAAATCTTGGGTTCACCACTAGGTTTTGAGGAAAGGAGGTACAGCATGGAAAGAGAGGTGAGTGACCCCAAGCGTGGCTCCCAGATGATTTCCTTAGACTGTGGAGTTTCACTCACACCTGGCAGATCAATTTATAATTTAGTATTTTCTTATACAAATATAGATTGTGTATCTATTCTAACCACTGTGCTGGAAATGCAGTGGTAAACATAACGGACAGTGTTTCCATTGCAAGAGCTGGAATTTACAGAGTTCCAATGGAGCAATGAGAATTTACAGAACCATGAGAATTTTCCAGCTAATGAGTACCTGGTAGGGACTCTGGCTCTGCTGAGGATGAAGAGCAGTGACTTAGCAACTGTTAAAACTCACTTCAGGGCTGGGTACAGTGGGCTACTCTTATAATCCCAACATTTTGGGAGGCTAAGTCAGGTGGATTTCTTGACCCCAAGAGTTTGAGACCATCCTGGGCAACATGGCAAGATCTCATCTCTACAAAAAATTTAAAATGCAGCTGGAGCATGGTTTCATGCATCTGAGAAAATAGTCTTCATAAAAAAGGCTTTGTAAACAAATCAAAGCTGAAATAATTGTAAACAGTTATGTGCTAAAAAATACTTAAAGAAAATATTTCTATCAAAAGGAATATAATACCAGTTTGAAATGAAATTCTACACCAAAAAATTGAAAGCAGCATAAATTTTTAAAGTGCTATTATTTTTTAATGTCCTTAAAAATAATCAGCTGTTTTGGGCAAAGGATATGAACAGAAATTTCTCAAAAGAAGACATTTATGCGACCAACAAACATATGAAAAAAAGCTCCTCATCACTGGTCATCAGAGAAATTCAAATCAAACCACAATGAGATACCATCTCATGCCAGTTAGAATGACAATCATTATAAAGTCAGGAAACAACAGATGCTAGAGAGGAGGTGGAGAAACAGGAACACTTTTATACTGTTGGCGGGAGTGCAAATTAGTTCAACCATTATGGAAGACAGTGTGGTGATTCCTCAAGAATCTAGAACCAGAAATACCATTTGACCCAACAATCCCATTACTGGGTATATACCCAAAGGATTGTAAATCATTCTACTATAAAGACACATGTACATGTATGTTTATTGCAGCATTATTGATAATAGCAAAGACTTGGAACCAACCCAAATGCCCATCAATGATAGACTGGATAAAGCCAATTGGCACATATACACCATGGAATACTATGCAGCCAGAAAAAGGATAAGATCATGTCCTTTGCAGGTACATGAATGAAGCTGGAAACCATCATTCTCAGCAAACCAACACAGAAACAGAAAACCAAACATCACATATTCTCACTCATAAGTGGGAGTTCAACAACAAGAACACATGGGCACAGGGATGGGAGCATCACACACCGGGGCCTGTCAGGTAGGGGACTAGGGGAGGGATAGCATTACGAGAAATACGTAATGTAGATGACTGGTTGATGGGTGCAGCAAACCACCATGGCATGTGTACACCTATGTAAAAAACATGCACATTCTGCACACATATCCCAGAACTTCAAGTATAATAAAAAATAAAAATAAATCAACTGTTTTTAAACAGTTGTTTTTAAAGCAAGAATAATGCCTTACAAGGTTCATAACATACAGAAGTAAAATGTATGAAAATAATATCACAAACTATGGGAGAGAAAATGAGGTATATTCTTTAAAGGTTCTTACACTATGTGTGAAATACTGTAATGCTATTTCAATGTGAACTGTTATAAATTAAAATTTACTTTTATCAGATTTATATTTTAAACTCTAGAGCAATCTGGAAAAAATTTGAAAGAAGTAATAAGGTCAAAGGGGAGAGAATATTGAATAAAATCAAGGCAGTAAAAGAAGAAAGGGTAACTAAGAACAGAGGAGCAACTGGAAAATAACTAGAAGTATAGTAGACTTAAATGCAAACAAGTCAGTAATTACATTAAATATAAATGATATAAACTTAAATTAAAAGGCAAAGATTGTTAGATATCTTTAAAAGCAAGATTTAATCATATTTTATCTATAAGACTCCACTTTACCTGGAAAGACATAGATAAATAAATAATAAAGGGTTGGGAAATGTTATATCATAAAGACATTAATCAAAAGAAAGTTGGAGTGGCTATAAATAATATCAGACAAAATATACTTTAGCACAAGGATTATCAAGGCAAATATAGGGAAATTTTATAATGACCTAACAACTATAAATATGATTGCACCCAACAGCAGAGCTTCAAAATACATAAAAATGAAAATACTAAAAGAACAAGGAAAACACAGAATTTTAGTTGGATATTTTTACGCTCTTCTCATAGTTACTGGTAGAACAAGTAAACAAAAATCAGTAAAAAATGAGAAGACTTGAACAATACTATCAACCAACTTGATTAAATTGACATTTATAGGATCCTCCACTCAACAACAGAAAAATAGACATTATTTTCCAGTCACATGGAACAATTACCTTAGGAAACTATACTTTGAGTCTTAAATCTCCAAAAAATTAAAAGAATTAAAATCATACAAAATATAGTTTTTAAGCATGTATCAATAACAGAAAGATATTTGCAAAATCCCCAAATATTTAGAAATTAAACAAAATTGGTTTCTTATAAGTCTCTCAAATTCATTCTTTTCTTCTTCAAACTTAAGTCTGTTTTGAGGTTGCTAATCTCAGAAGATATCACCATCTTCCCATTTCCAATGCATTAAACTTTTCTACTCCTTTATTTTAATAACTTCCCAATCCTATCTACTAAACACTGACTAATTCATGTGATTCTATCTCTGAAAGTCTTTACTCTACAATCCTGCTACATTCCCAGTTTATGCCCTTCTTATCTCCCATAGTGGTTATTCTATTAACTTTCCAAATAGACTTCCTCTTTCACTCACTCCTTCAGTCCAATATACTCTCTCAACAATTATTATTCTCCCAAATCAAGGTTTCCAATAAATTGTGTATAACAAAGATGTACTATCAAAAAATCTTTTCTGTGGCCAAAAGTATTTGGGAAACCGCATATTAGCTCCATCTGTTTTAGCCTAATAATACGTATTGACATTTAAAAGTCTATCTAGATTATTTCAGTAGAAATCCTGTTGTCCCAAATTTATTTGAAATTAAGTTTCTTTCCATAAAATATTTGCCAGTACCCTCCAAATAAGCGTTTAAAGGAATTTCCTTTGGTGAATACTTTCCTAAATTATTAACATGGCTTCACTTTTCCCCTCCCTTAAAAATTTGATGGTTCAAAAATGGCTATGAAATGACATTCAAGTTCTATGGTCTAGATGCAAAGACTTTTATGGTCTGGCTTCAACTTCCTTCTTAAGCCTTATCTTCTTCATACCTCTCATCTCTACCTCATACCACCAAACCCTTCATGACTCAGCCATTCTGGATTAGTGTTCATGACACAAAAACACCAAGTATGCTCTACTTCTTTTCTTGCCCTTTCCTGTGTATTCACTTACTTTCACCTGTTCGTCCAAACCCAGCCCAATTCCAGCATGCCATTAATTTATTTGGTCAATATCAATTAAATATCTACTATGTATTAGGCATTGAGGTCTATTTCAACAAGGTCCCAGTTGGAAATAATCTCTTCCTCCATAGTAATCCAATAGTGAGCTTTACTTATGAGCTTTACTTATGTTACAATTTTGTTTATATTATGTTTCGTGTATTTTAAAGCACTTATCAGAAGCTGATTCTCAAATACAGCAGGCACCCTCTTGCCTAAAGCTTACATTTGCTTTTTTCTCTCATGGATTACTTCTTCCCCAGCTATCTGTATGTTCACCTCCTATTGCTTTCAGGCCCTGACTCAAATGGGGACTTCTCAATGAGGCCTTCCCTGACTATTTTGTAAAATTATACTTTCCTTACTCCCTTTTTAATCTTGTTTTCTCTACAATATTTACCATATGGCATCATGTAAGTTTTACATCATTTTCATAAACTTCTTAATCACAGGGATTTTAATCTATCTTGTTCATTGCTCTATCTCTGGGATCCAGAGCAAGGCTCAGCACTTAGTAGGTGTGATGGTTAATTTTATGTGTCACCTTGGCTAGGCCATAGTAACCAGATTGTTGGTCAAACATCAGTCTAGGTGTTGCTATGAAGGTATTTTTAGATGAGATTAACATTTTAAAATCAATATATTTTTAGTAAAGCAGATGACCCTCCATAATGTGAGTGGGCCTCATTTACTTAGGTGAAGGCCTTAAGAGAAAAAGACTGAGGCCCCCTAAAGAAGAGGGAATTCTGCCTTCAGACTGCTTTTAGACCCTACCAGCATCAACGATGCTTTCTTGGGTCTTCAGCCTGCCCTGTGGGTTTCAAACTTGCCAGCCCCCACAATCTCACTATCCATATATACATAGAGAGAGAGAGAAAGAGAGAGTCTATAAAGAGATCTAGAGAGAGAGAGAGAGACAGAGAGAGAGCACACACAATCCTATTTGTTGTCTTTCTCTGGACAACCCTGACTAGTACAGTAGGCACTCAGGAAATACTTGAATATGACTAAATTTGATTAGTTAGTTGTATACAGTTCCAATTCCCTTTTTACACTTTAAGCTCCATGAAGGGGCTATAACTTATCCATTTTTCTTTTTGTTCAGTATTTAACATTATTATTTATTCATTTAGCATGTATTTTTTGGTTATCTTCCCAGTACCAGGCATTGGATCCACATTACACACGTCTTGTACTTTCCTATCTCTCTGCCTTTGCCCTTTCTCCCCTCCCCTCAAATATTTATTTCACTCATCCTTTAAAATCCAGCTCCAATATAACATCTTCTATAAATAAGAAGACATTCATCTATTCAGAAAACATTAATTGAATGTGTATTATGGGTTGCGTTTGTTGAATAAACATATGAGCTTGTATTATTCCATTTTCATGCTGCTAATAAAGACATACCAGAGACTAGGAAGATAAAGACATTTAACTGGACTTAAATAATTCCACATAGCTGGGGAGGCCTCAGAATCCTGGCGGAAGGCAAAAAGCACTTTTTACAAGGCAGCAGCAAAAGAAAATGAGGAAGAAGCAAAAGCGGAAACTCCGATAAACCCATCAGATCTTGTGAGACTTATTCACTAACACGAGAATAGCACAGGAAAGACCAGCCCCTATGATTTAATTACTCCCCTGGGTCCGTTCCACAACACATGGGAATCTTGGGAGATATAATTCAAGTTGAGATTTGGGTAGGGACACAGCCAAATCATATCATTCCACCCCTGGCCCCTCCAAATCTCATGTCCTCACATTTCAAAACCAACCATGCCTTCCCAAAAGTCTCCCAAAATCTTAGCTCATCTCAACATTAACTCAAAAGTTCACAGTCCAAAGTCTTATCTGAGACAAGGCAAATCCTTTCCACCTATGAACCTGTAAAATCAAAATCAAGTTAGTTACTCCCTAGATATAATGGAGGTACAGACATTCGGTAAATATAGCCATTCCAAATGGGGAAACTGACCAAAACAAAGAGGCTACCGACCCCCTGGAAGTCTGAAATCCAGCAGGATGGTCAAATCTTAAAGATCCAAAATGATCTCCTTTGACTCCATGTCTGGCATCTGGGTCATGCTGATTGAAGAGGTGGGTTCCCATGGTCTTGGGCAGCTCCACCCCTGTGGCTTCGCAGGGTATAGCCTCCTTCCCTGCTGCTTTCACTGGCTCACATTGAGTGTCTGCGGTTTTTTCCAGGTGCACAGTTCAAGCTGTCAGTGGATATACCAACAATCTGAATCTGGGATCTGGAGGATGGCAGCCCTCTTCTCACAGATCTACCAGGCAGTGCCCCAATAGGGACTCAGTGTGGGAGCTCTGATCCCACGTTTACCCACCTCACTGCCCTAGCAGATTCTCCATGAGGGCCTCACCCATGCAGCAAAATTTTGTCTGGGCCTACAGGTGTTTCCATACATCTTCTGAAATCTAAGCAAAGGTCCCCAAACCTCAATTCTTGACTTCTGTACATTCACAGGCTCAACACTACGTAGAAGCTGCCAATGCTTCTGGCTTCCACCGTCTGACACCACAGTCCGAGCTCTACACTGGCCCCTTTCAGCCACAGCTAGAGTGGCGGGGACACAGAGCACCAAGTCCCTAGGCTGCATACAGCATGGGGATCCTGGGCCTGGCCCAGGAAACCACTTTTTCCTCCTGGGCCTCTGGGCATGTGATGAGAAGGGATGCTGAGAAGGTCTCCGACATGGCCTGGAGACATTTGCCCTGTGGTCTTGGAGATTAACATTAGGTCCTTGCTACTTATGCGAATTTCTGCATCTGCTTGAATTTCTCCTCAAAAAATGGGTTTTTCTTTTCCACTGTATCATCAGGCTGCATATTTTCTGAACTTTTATGCTCCGTTTCTGTTTTAAAACAGAATGCTTTTAAAAGCACTCAAGTCACCTTTTGAATGCTTTCCTGTTTAGAAATTTTTTCCGCCAGATACCCTAAATCATCTCTCTCATGTTCAAAGTTCCACAAATCTCTAGGACAGGGGCAAAATGTCACCAGTCTCTTTGCTAAAACATAACAGGAGTCACCTTTGCTCCAGTTCCCAACAAGTTCCTCATCTTCGTCGGCGACCACCTCATCCTGAACCTATTGTTCATATCACTATCAGCATTTTTGTCAAAACCATTCAACAAGTCTAGGAGGTTCCAAACTTTCTCACATTTTCCCATCTTCTTCTGAGCCCTCCAAACAGTTTCGACCTCTGCCTTTTTACCCAGTTCCAAAGTTGCTTCCACATTTTCAGGTATCTTTTCAGCAACACCCCACTCTACTGGTATCAATTTACTATATTAGTCTGTTTTCATGATGCTGATAAAGACATCCCTGAGACTGAGAACAAAAAGATGTTTAATTGGACTTACAGTTTCACATCATTGGGAAGGCCTCAGGATCATGGAGGGAGGTGAAAGGAACTTCTCAAATGGTGGTGGCAAAAGAAAATGAGGAAGACGCAAAAGCAGAAACCCCTGATAAACCCATAAGACCTTGTGAGGCTTATTCACTATCATGAGACTAGCATGATAAAGACCAGGCCTCATGATTCAATTACCTCCCCCTGGGTACCTCCCACAACACGAGGCAATTCTGGGAGATACAATTCAAGTTGAGATTTAGGTGAGACAGAGCCAAATCATGTCAGAGCTATAAAGTCGGCATGATTCAGAGAAAAAGATTCCTGAAAGTTTAACTTGTTAGGGAGTCTGTATATTATTAGCCACACAAACACTAAAAATACATGGATCAGTTGACTGGAATAACTTTGGTCATTTCCAAAGTGTACTCATCTATCACCCAAAGGACCAGAGCACACATTCATATGAAATCAAAATGTCAAGTAAATGTAGACAGTGAGAAGTGCCTCAAAATCACGTCTCATAAGTGTCTTAAATTCATTATTTTTCTCCCGAAACTTACTTCTATTCTTGGATTGTCTATGAGTTTAAATTCATTTATGAGTACAGCAGGTTGGGGGTGGTAAAGAAAGAAAATGGCAAAGGGTTTTCAGAGGAACATTATTTTTACACTTCAACTATATTTTCATCATCCATCAAAAGTGATTAGCAAGCCAGGTGCGGTGGCTGATGCCTGTAATCCCAGCACTTTTGGAGGCCAAGGCAGGTGGATCGCCTGAGGTCAGGAGTTTGAGACCCGCCTGGCCAATACAGCGAAACCCCATCTCCGCTAAAAATACAAATCTTAGCCAGGTGTGGTGGTGGCCACCTGCAATCCCAACTACTCATGAGGCTAAGGCGGGAGAATCACTTGACCCCAGAGGGCAGACGTTGCAGTGAGCCAAGATCACATCATTGCACTCCAGCCTGGGTGACAGAGCGAAACTCCATCCCAGAAAAAAAAAAAACTGATTAGTCCAGGTCAACCTCATCTCAAAAAATAAAAAAAAAAAAAGGTGATTCGTCCAGGTCAAGTGTCAGCACTAAAAAGCTAAATCTTTGAGTATGAGGTGAAAAGGAGTCTTCTTGCCTTGCATTGAAATGATTTATGAGGATAACAGATTGACAGACTGTAAAGGTCACTGTCAGTCAGCCCACCAAACCTCATCTTGCTTCCACGTTGTAATAAAGTTCACTTGCGGCTCCTGTCGGATAATACATCCATGTGCCTTGGATGTTCCAGGAGCTGAAAGGTCATTCTTGACCAGAATGCCTCTCAGTCATGTGTGGGTGCTCCTGGTCTCTCCTCACTTGCATATCATTGTATTTAAAGCCACAAACTGGTAAATTTCCATCTCTTATTCAACCCATCAGCCTAAGTCTGAATCATCAATTATATTTTTCTATTTTACAGTCAGAAAAATCTGCTCTTCTTCAATGATAATAAAATCAGTGGACCAGATTCTGCCCTTCACTGCTAATGTACAAACCCTGCTGAAGTCAGCAGGACTTAAGGGCATCCAACCTTGGACAGAGAGTGTTCCAACTTTTTTTCCTTGCTGGATTTTTATTACCTAACATCTTTCTGATTCCTCTGGATTGCACAATAAGGGAAGGGTGGCCCAGTTTGGGTAAAATAAAAAATGACCCAAACCACTGACCTAAATCCTGCCTTTGAAATTTAAAATTACATTTACTAGGAAGGAAAACAGTTTTTTGAGTGTGGGTGGTTTTCTTTTTCAAAAACCATTTTCAAATGTTGACCTCCTGAATGTTTTCATACCAGTTTGGATTGGAAAACAGAAGGGTAGGTAAACATTTTTTTAAAGCTTGGTAGGGGGAGCTCATCCTTTTCTGAATTCATTATCTGCAAAGAAGCAGGAAATACCAAGAGCTTTTTTTTTTTTCCCAAAAGATTTCCTGGTCACATTGCCAGATTTGACTCCAAAAGCAAATTGTCCATTTTTGTGAAATATTGAGGCTTTTTGTCCTCCTTTCCTTCTAAGGTGAACTCAGGTAGCAGAGAAGTAGAGGTAGGAAAGTTTTGCTTGGGGCCATGGGATAGACTTGAGGACAGCTCATCCTTTGCACAAATCAAGGGGCATATGCACTGTTGCCATATAAGGAAAAGGCCACATGGTTTGATGTAATGAATGCTCCAAGACTATCCCATCATAAACCTCACAGCTCTTCTGTTGTGCCTGAGATTACTACTTAAGTCAGTCTTCAGATAAGATGCCACCTCTTGAGGCACTCTGAAGATTATCTGGGATATAGGACTCCAGGATACTGTAACCTACACCCAATTAATTATCAATTCCTTACCTGAAACCAGAGCCCTGACCAAATGGAACATGAAACAGGCCAATTTTGATAAAGAGAGGAAAAAGGAGGAAGAAAAGACGTGAGTCAAAGCTCTAATGGAATAAAAGCAGTTAGTCACTATGGGTTTGCCATAACTTTACTAATCTGTACATACATGGACCCTTATCCCATTGTGTTCTTATTCCGTGTATACATAGCTAGTGCCTGACCTAAACTGGTCTCCTTAAAATTGGGCTCTTTGTCTCACTTATGTTTCTTTCCCAACACCTAGCACAAGGCCTACTAACATGGAAGGAAGTGTAAAACAGTGCTTTGGCTTAAGTCCCAGGCTTAAGTTCAAATTCTGCCCGTCACAAGCTATGTGACTTTGGGTTAGATATTGTACCTTATTAAGTCTAATCTGTAAAATGGGTATAATAATTCCTTCCTACAAATTTCCTTCTGAGGATTAAGATATGCTTTAAAGTGTCTTTCCCAGTACTTGGCACAGAATATGCACTTTACAAAAACTCATTATTATTATGCACTCAAAAAATCTGTTGAATAAATGAATCAGTCAATCAACTAGGAATTAGCAAGGGTTCATCAGGAGAGTTGGAGTGTTCGGTCATATCAAGAGTCAGGGAGGGAATGCTTAAAGAAGGCATGAAACGATTGACCACAACTTTTGTTTTTAGCACAATTTCAAAAACTTATCACGTTTGGTGAGATATCTGAATATAGTAAAAGTCTCAAAACAGCACTAAAACAGCAATGATTGCTAAAGCAATCACTGCTCAAGAAGATCTGTGTTTCACAATGCCAACACCGTGAACTGGTCACGGTGTATATGTGCTCTTAAATTCCTACAGAGCAAAGTTGTCCTGTGTTCCAGCAAACATTTCTTAAGTGCTGACATAATGTTACAGGGGGCCTCTGGCCTCATTCTGATCATGTCATACCTTATGCTACATCATAAAAGCTAATATTTGTTGAGAGCTTCCTATGTACTCAGCACATTTCTAAGCACTTTTACATGAATCAACTTGTTTAATCCTTACAACCCTATGATGTACGTACTACCTATGTGGAAATTACCATTACCATCATACTGAGGAAACTGATGAGGAAACAGAGGCTCGTGGATTCAAACAACTTGGTTAAAGTCAAAGATATAGTAAGAGTTGAATCAGATATTTGAACCCAGACAGGTGGACTCCAGAGTTCTTAACCACTACGTTATATGCACCGCAAGATATACCAGCTCCATCTGCCTATTATAGACACTATCATAGCAGTATTTGTATATTACATCGTAGCTAAATACACCTTACACATTGGCAAAAATATGGCTATATACCTTGGGAGGATATGCACACACAGTATGAGATCTGCTGGCAGAGACAGCATCCTACAAGCAAATTCTGCTTAATTCCCAAATACGCCAACAAACCAAATCGAGGATGTGGAGCAAAAATGGACCGTGTTCTCAAGCTTAAAGTCTCCAATGAAACATGGTCTCTTGAGATCTCAGCCACAATCTCTGTTTCCAATAAGATGCTGTTGACAGCCTCTTCAACCCACTTTCTGAATTTTCTTCCAGAAGGGAAGGCCTACAGGTAGCTGCTGGGCAATTGTGGGGCACTGCCAGAGCTCCCTAAAGCTACCAGCTAAACTTGCAAATTTTTGGCAATTCCTTTCTCATGATAGACTTTGCTTAAACATTAAATCGAGCTTAACAGTCAATGAAAGGAAAGGCAGCAATTATTGAGGATAGTAAGCAACATGGGGAATATAAGATCTTCCTTTCAGTTTTTGTTCTAGACCCAGGCTTGTGCTCCTGTGTACCCGTAGGTGCATTCAGTGCTGTCAAACACCTATTGCCCTCAGACGTTTTCCTCACACACATTTTTATATCTGTGCATGAGCTGGTTTATACCGCTCGCAAATTTGGTTCATGGCTATTGTATTGATTATTTCTAGATGTTTAGATTCAGCAGTAATATCTATCATCCACTTTCTGACCCTGTACAATAGCAAGATTCAGTAACTCCTGTCTAACTGAAATGGTAAAAAACAGTTGCGATCTTACACTGTATTGCATCCAAATAAAATGTTAGCTCTGTCCTGGAATAGACAGATTCAATTGCATCTTTATTAACATTTGGCAAACAGGCCAAGGACTCAACTTTGCTATCTCCAGATTCTTTAATGTGTTGTAAGCTACCTCTCTCCTCAGCTGGAACAGTCATGCCCAGTTATGAAGTTGTACATGCTTCAAGATTCACAGTTGAAAGGATATTCAGTAGTCCTTAGAATATTTGTGATTTTGCATTGCACCTTTCATTTTTAGGCCGTCCCTGCTGACTCATTCATGCTCTCCTCCATTTCGAAATCAGATGAGACCATGGCCCTTAGAAGTAAGGAACATCTCCACTCACAGATGAAGAAAATGGGCATCTTACTGATTCTTCTGTAGTTACGTAATCATATTCCAGAAACACATACAGCACTGGTAGGACTCATCCGATAATTAAAAAGTGCCAATTCAAAAATATTCCTCACCCTCCTTAGGGCCACCAATTAAAGCAGATCCCATTAGGGTTACCAAATATACTGGGAACAGAACTTTCAGTAAAATAAATACGTAAAACTCTGGAATCGTCATTAAGTTTCAACTATTTGTATTCTTATGCTTCACCCAAGGAATGGAGGCTGATCAAGACGAATATCCACAGACTGTTGCCCCTCCTATAGCTGTATACCCTTGACAAAAATCAGCTGGAAATCTGGACTAGGTAAATAAAAACGAAGTCATCCCGAGGGAGGTTAGCATTCATCCCGGTTACTGTCATCTCTTATCTAGACGTTAGCAGTTGTTTCTCCACTCCCATTCTTACCCACTCCAAATTATTTCTCTTCACATAGCCCACTGGTGTTTTCATGAACACTCTATCAGATCACATCCCTCCCCTGCTTAAAGATTTTCAATGGATTCCCCATTACATAAGGGAAGAAAATGTGAATTCTTTACGTTAGAAGTAGTCTTATCTACCTCTCCACCTCATTTGCCATCCTTTTCTCCTTCCTCACATGTTCCAATCATACTCACCTCCTTTAACCTTCTGAATTATACCCAACTCTTTCCCAGATCAGAATATATACTTCTCCCTCTTCCTAAAGTATATATCTCCCTCAACCCACCTCAACGTTTCTCATGGAAGGTGCCTTGATTTTCATGATTATCTTTATTGCCCCTCCTTAGAACAGGTATTCTTCTTCTTATTATTTGATCATTATTATTATTTCATTAGTTTTGGGGCACAGGTGGTTTTTGGTTACAAGGATGAGTTCTACAGTGGTAGGTTCTGATATTTTAGTGCACCCGTGAAACAAGTCTTTTTAAACCCAAATCTCATCCACTTTTCCCTATCGCAGCACTCTGTTAAATTTATTTGTTTATTCTTTCAACAAATTTATTTCATGCACTGTGTTCCAAGAACCATTTTAAGCACTGTGGATACAACAGTGAACAAGAGTGAACATTTTAGTCAGAGAAGTAGACAATAAGCAAAACAAGTAAATTGAGTATCAAAAACATTTAGATAATTCTAATGTAGAGTGGCAATGAGTCTCACTGAGAGCGGGACACATGAGAAAAGACGGCACGGAGGAAAGGGGCCAGCCATATGACTATCTAAGGAGACAGTATTCCAGGTGGAGGGAGCATCCAGGGCAAAGTCCTGAGGCAGGAAAATCCCTGGAGTGTTTGAGGAAGGCAAGGAGCTATAGTGACTAACGTGGACTGAGTTAGAGGACAGTTATAAGGAAGGAGGCAGGAAAAGTAAGATTAGGATTAGATGGAGTAGGACCTTGGATACCATAGTAGGTCCTTCAGCTTTTACTCTAAGGGAAACGGGAAGCCCTTGGAAGCGTTTGTGTTAAGGGTCCTGTGATCTGCCTTGCATTATAGAAGGATCACTCCAGTGCTCTTTGGGAGAACAATTTGAAGGAAAGAGTCATAGACTGAATGTTTGTGTACGTTCAAATATTGAACCTTTAACTCCCAATATGATCTCACAGGGTCTGTGAGAAGGTGATAAAGGTTAAATGAGGTCGAAAGGGTGAAGCCCTGATCCTAAGGACTGGTGGTCCTGTAAGACATGGAAGCAACATCGGAGCTCTTTCTCTCCCTGAACAACAGGCACATGTGAGAACAGACACGGCCAGAAAGCAGCCCTCTGCGGACCAGGCAAAGAGGCCTTACCAGAACGACCATTGCTAACGTCCTGATCTAGGACTTCCGGCCACTGGAACTGTGAGAAAATTCACTTCTATTGCTTAAACCGCCCATTCTATGATATTTTGTTATGGCAGCTTGAACTAAGACAGGGGATAACAATGGAAGACCACATTTTCCTCCTAGCATTTAATCAAATTTATATTATTCGTATTTATTTCAAATCTTATCCACTCAACTGTAAACTCCACAAGACTAGGTTATGGGGCCCTCTCATATAGCACTCTGCCTCCAGTTCCTAGTACTGTATCTGGTAGGTCCTAGATGTATAATAAATATTTGCTGAATGAGTAACTTGATGAACTTTGGATTTCTCTAAGAAGGGCCCATCATTTACAGCATGTACTTTTAAATGAAAAACATTTTGGGTTTTGTTTAATTTGTTTGCTTCTTTAGAGCTTTCTATGGAGTGATAATAGGATACTCTACATTAATCAACTTTCCTCCTTTATTCTTTCCTTATATAGCCAATTATTGAGTATCTGCTATAAACCTGGCATCGTGCTAGGACTGGGATGCAAGAATGAATCCTACTTGCTTACATCAAGGTGTTAGCAGACTTTTATATTTGTATTATTTAACATCAGGCCATTTAATGAGAGCCCAATATGCAAAAATAGAATATATTTTTATCAAAGACAAATGTCTTTAATTTCTAGAATATGTTTTACTGGACTATGGAACTCAGTTGCCATCTATTCAGAATGTCACTTTTGTTGGTAATAGGCTACAGCTTGAAAATTTGGATCACTTTGACAGACTATTATATTAGTTTTCTAGGAATGCTGTAAAAAAGTACCACAAACTGGGTGGGATAAATAACACAAAATTGATTGTCTCAGTTATGGAGCTAGAAGTTCAAGATCAGGATGTCAGCAAAGTTGATTTCTACTAAGCCTGATGAAAATAAATCTGTTCCTTGCCTTTTCCCAGCTTCTGGTAGTTTGTCTGCAATCTTTGGCCTTCCTCAGCTTATAAAAACATCACACTGATTCCTGCCTTCATCTTCAAATGGAGTTCTCCCTGTGTGTGTGTCTACGTCTTCATTTCCCCTTTTTATAATGACACCAGTCGTGTTGGACTAGAGTTTCATCCTACTCCAACATGACCTTATCTTAACTAACTACATTCATAATGACCCTATTTCCAAAGAAGGTCACATTGTGAGGTACTGGGGTTAGGACTTCAACATATGAACTTTTGAGGAGGGCAAAATTAAACTCATAACAACTCTTAATAAGGGAATAAATAAAAAGCTCTTCTCAAACACCTCCCACCTTTCAGCTCTTAATTACTACTTATCTTTGATAAATGTTGGGGTTGAAAGTTGGGGGAAAAAATAGAGTTCTAAATTCTACAACTTTTCACCATGGTGTAGCCAAGAAAGCACTTTAGTAAGACTCACAGAGCTCTGTTCTAGTCTCAGGTACCTAAATGTCTAATTCAGCTATTACTAAGGATATCAGTGAGTTTCTTTATATAAAAGAGACAGGATCACCTTTCACAATCACTAATGTCTGGGCCTGTCCTAGAAGAAAAGAAAAAAGTGTTACTATTTGCAGTAGGCAGAATACTAAAGTGAGCCCCATGACCTCCACTGCTGGTGTTAGTCCTATAAGTATACTACGTTGCATGGAAAAGAGGAATTTGGCTGCTGCAATTAAGGTTATCAATCCATTGACTGTATTGTAGGGATGCTTTCCCAGTGGGCCAACCTAACCACATAGGCCCCCTGTAAACTGAGTATTTTCTTCATTTGGTAATTGAAAAGAAAATCAAAGAGATTCAAAGTGTGAGAGGGATTATTCCGAGGGGGACACTGCTAGAATGGATTGGGCCACTCAGGCAAGGACCTGTGAGTGGCCTCTAAGAACTGAGAAACATACCCAGCCAACAGCCAGCAAGAAAACAGGGACCTCAGTCCTACAACTGCAAGGCACTAAATTCTACCAACAACCTGAATGAGTTTGGAAGTGGGTGCTCCAGATAAGTATCCAGAATTCTGAAACCTAAGCAGAGAATCCAATCAAATCCAACTACACTTCTGTCCTACAGAGCTGTGAGAAAAGAATGGGTGTTGTTTTAAGCCAGTAAGCTTATGGTGATATGTTATGCAGTGACCAAAAAATTAACATACTATTACACTGTGATGACAAAAAAAGAATGGTGAAACCCAGAAGAAATAAAAATGAGAACAGTATGGAAAAACACAGTAGGTGAAAACTGAGTAGAACAGAGAAAGCTCAAAGGAAACAGGTGAGGAAACAAAGACAGAATGAGATAAGGTATGTAAAGTTTTTTTTTTTTAAGATGTCTACTTGGTCACAGCCAAAAATGTGCTTGTATGAGTTTTTTGAGTGTCCCTGTGTTTGGGTGAAGTGATGACACTAGATTTGACAATCAAGCTCATGATACTTTGTACAATCAAACTAAAAATCTAGATTTACGTTACCAAAGAAAAGGTGACCTAATAAAAAAGAATGAAACAATGTGTACCTTTTGCACATGTGAGGAAAAGAGTAGAGAAAAAAAAAAGAGAAGGAAGGAAAAGAAAGGAAGATAAAGGAAGAAGAGATGGGGGAAGGAAAAGGAGAGAAGAAGAGAAGGAAACTACAAAGGAAAAAAATGTTTTAGATGAATATAAATTCTGTATTGGATATTGGACTAAGGTTGTGTGTCAGAGATGAGCACAGCGGTATCAAACTTCTCTTGATGTTCTCCAGAAGCAATAGAGAAATTGCCATTTCTGTTCTGCTTTTTCAGCCTTTTTGAGCTTGACTAGTCCCCTGGCCGCCTAAACAGCCTTTAATGCCATCAAAGGAAGCAAAAGCTCCACAGTCATGAAATTAAAAAAAAAAAAAAAAAGTCTTTACCTCATGTAGGTATTTCTGAATCCAATAATTATGAAAACACAAAATCACATCTGTTTGAAAGAGCTGAGTAAGCCAATAGCAATGTTAGACATTTCCAATAAAATTCAGTAATTGAAAATAAGTTTTATTACGAAAACACCATTTCTGGACTTTAACTCAGTAAGGCAGAGAAATTACTCTGACAGAGTCTAATCCCAAGGACATTTTTTTCCCCTTGTGTCCTTAATGGGTTTATGGCTCCTTTATAGTATGTGGGAACATTCCACCCTATGTTCAATGGCCGGTGACACAGACCGACATCAGCGTATTGAAACAAAAACACAAAGACCAACTTATTGTAGAATTTACAGTTAAAAATCATGCATGGCAGAGCCAAAGTGACCAGGCAATTAAACAGTAAGCACAAAAATATGAACAACCTCTGTGCACAGACTTCTGCAGCTAGTTTCATATATAAGTTTTTTTTTAAATTGAGTTGTTAAACACTTAAAAAAACAAGAGAGATAAATACACAAGACAAAGATCAGCTATACAAGTTGGCATCCAAATAACAAATAAGAAGAAAGCAGTTATTCATCTTGTAACTTCTGTTCTGAGTTCTGAGAAAATATTGACTCTATTTTCTTTGTCTATGATGAGCAATATTATTTGTAAAGCATTCTCAGTAAGTTGGTTAAATGAGATCTCTTCTCTAGCCAGAGCTGAAAGACCTCTAATCAAAGTGTGCTTTCAGTAGCTCCTCTTTCTGTGCTCAGGAAATTCTAAATGATTATTGCCATTATTTCCTACATAGATGACTGTTGTATAATTGTCTATTCTGTCTTGTGGCCTCGGGAAGACTACTAATGTGATAGTTGATGACCAGCCAAACCCCAAGATTGCAGAGTGGCCCAAAGAGTTGTTTATGCCAATCGTTGGAAGGAAACGTACTACATAATTACAAAATAACACATTTAGATCAGGGGTCAGCAAACGTTTTATGTAAAGAGCCATAGAATAAAGTTTAGGCTTTGAGAGCCACACAGACTTCATTGCACCTATTCAACCCTGCTTGTAGTGTGAGAGTAGCTACAGGCAATACCTACATGAATGAGCATGGCTGTGTTCCAATAAGACTTTATTTATGAACAAAAATTTAAATTTCTTATTTTCTTTTGTCAAATTATTACTCTAATTTAGGTCTATTTAAACCACTTAAAAATGGAAATGCCATTCTTAGCTCACATTCATACGAAAACAGATAGTGGGCTGAAATTGTCAGGAGGGCATAGTTGCCCATCTCTGATTTAGACTATTTTATATGTTTCCAGAATATACCAAAATTATGTTTCTAGATCTAATCCCTGATATAAACATAATAAAAGTTGGTTAAAGTCATATATATAATATATCAAATGTACATTATTGAATTTGGTCAAATATTAATCGAAGTTCACCTTTTCTAATATACTGTAATCTTATTTACTCGATGTTCTTTAAAGCTTGTAGTCCATGAAGGAAATACAATGCAGAAAATCTGAAAGACCCATATAATTTCACTGCCCATCTATTGCAATTGTTTGACACTGAAATACTGTGTACTGTCATAAAATCCTGAGGCTTTTTTTTCCACCAGACACAAATTATCTCAGATTTATTTGGTGTTATTTATTTGGCTGAGAAATTATCTCAGAGTTATTTGGTAATCTAGCCATGTCCAATAACACAATTATATGTGACCTATAGTCAAAAACTGCTCTGCCCTGGTCCTCTGATATCAGTGGTAGTATTAAATAAATAAATCCAAAGAATCCAGTTAAGGTTGATTCTAATTTCAGGCCCTGGGAATAGTCCTATGGGGGTTTTAATGTAGCTGTTGCTATTATCCACACACTGTGATTCATAGTTCAAGGCAATACTAGCCATTCTTGATATAGCACTATATGTGTATTTGTGTAAGCTGTTCAGTGTGTATGGCTGCATACTCTTCATACTAATGCAAGATAAGTTGCTTACTACAGAGCTGTCAAACCCAGTTGAATCCTATCCATTCATCAACAAGTATTTGCCAACTCCATAATTTATCCAAAGCTTTACAAAATTTCATTCATGTCTGCTTTCTCTTAATGTATTACTACAAGTTCTCTCTTATTTACTGGTCAGCGGATCTGGCAATCACTTTTCCCAAATTATTGTTGTCTTACAACGTTGTTTTGAATGTAAGTTTTGGGGACCTAGTTAGGCTCCAATGCCGAAAGAACATGGTTCAAGTGTTGTTGTTTTTTTCAGATAAATCCTAGCTCTTCAAGCCCTTCCATTCTCGACAATAACATGGACCTTCTTCATGACTACGCAGAACAGATGCCATCATCTTTTGTCTTTTCTCTAATTCATCTCTGATTTATTTATTCTCCCTTCCAACTCATCTTCATTGTCATTTACTGCCTTCCTCTGACTTCCTTTCTTTCATATTTCCCAATCTTTCTTTCTGCAAATACTGATTAGGTACCAGGCCCTTTCACTACCACCAGAAAGAAAAGGATAAATAAGACAAAGTTGTATGAGATAGATGGTAACATAAGATACATAAAGATATAATAAGATGTGGCATTGAGCTCAAAGACTACTCCCTTCCCTATGCCTGAGATCCTGTGATACTGCATTTTCCAGAGGCCCATGCTATATATCTGTATTAGTTCATTTGCACACTGGTAATAAAGACATACCTGAGACTGGGTAGTTTATAAAGGAAAGAGGTTTAATTGACTCACAGTTCAGCATGACTGGGGAGGCCTCAGGAAACTTACAATCATGATGGAAGGGGAAGCAAACACATCCTTCTTCACATGATGGCAGGAGAGAGAAGTGTGAAGCAAAAGGCAGGGTAAAGCCCCTTATAAAACCATTAGATCTTGTGAGAATTCACTCACTATCACGAGAACAGCATGGAGGTAACCACCCCCATGATTCAATTACCTCCCCAAAGATGCCTCCTAGACCGCATGAGAATTATGGGAACTACAATTCAAGATGAGATTTGAGTGGGGACACAGCCAAACCATATCAATCCCCAGTCTCTCAAGAGACTTAAAATTCTCCCTTATCCTTAGCACCTTCTAACTTCAAATATAGTTTTGCTTTCCCAAATTAAAAAAAAAGCATTTCACTTTCATTTTTATGCTTTAATAAAATATATCTAATATTTATAAATATGGAGCCAAATAAATCATTCACCACCTAAGTGAACAAATGTTATTATTTTATTCCATTCAGATTTTAAACAATAAAATAAAATATTCCAAGTGCCATTAAGTATTTTTTGCAGTTCTCCTTGACCCCATATTTACCTAAAATCCCTGCCAACCCTTTCCCCATCATGGAACCATTATTCTAAATCCTCTGCATTCAGTTTTTTCATACTTTTACTACATATGTATGGATCTGTGTGGTTTTAATAAATGTGCATGTCTTTAAAAATAAAGTGTTTTGGGAGGCCAAGGTGTGTAGATCACTTGAGGCCAAGAGTTCGAGACCAGCCTGGCCAACATGGCAAAATCCTGTCTCTATTTAAAAAATACAAAAAATTAGCCAGGCATGGTAGTATAGGTGGTACTCAGGAGGCTGAGGCACAGAATTGTTTGTACCTAGGAGGCAGAGGTTGCAGTGAGATCACATTGCTACACTCCAGCGTGGGTGACAGAGTGAAACTCTATCTCAAAAAAACAAAAACAAAACAAAAAACACAGGTTCGCTTGAGGGATTTTAAAAGTACATAATGGTATCACACTATGTGTTCCATTCTGAAACTTGCTGTTTAAATTTGGTTTATATATATACATATATATATTCGAGATTTATCTATTTTGATGCATGTAATTTCCATTCGTTCATTTTACTTGGTGAGTATTATTCATCATATGAACAGACCACAAATTATTTACCTTTCTTCTACTAATAGAAATTTATATTGCTTCTAATTTTTCACTACCAAATATAATATTGAATAGGCATTTCAATATATGTTTCTTTGTGGACATGGGTAAAAATGGAATATCTGAGCAGCCTCAGGCTATGTGCATTTTCAACATCACTAGATGTTGTATATAGTGCCAATTGCTTCTATAGAAGAGTTGTCTCAATGTGCTCTCACTATTAGTGAATGAGGCTTCCCTATAGCCTCATAGCAATTGGTTCTGTCAGACTTTTCCACTTTTTATTGTCTCATGGGTTTTAAGTGTATCTTATCACTGCTTTCCAATCTGGTTTCTAGCCTCATCAAGCTATAAAAACTGTTCTTTCTGTGGACATCTAATAATCACTTTCTTGCCAAATCACAAAGGCTTCACTTGTACCCATCACTCTACTTGACCTCAATTGCATTTGGCATGCTGGTAACCACCAAGTCCAAATTCCTTTTTCCTTTTTCTACCATTTCACATTATTCTGGAGCAGAGGCGGCATTGAGCAAAATGTCCCCTTCGAAGTTCAGATGTGAATCTCACAGATAGGTCAGGGAAGTTCCTCTTCAAAGAAACGTATTTAATAATAAAGCTGCAAACTTGAAAAGTTAAAAAAATACAGGTAGCTTTCATAATACGAAACACAGAAAATTAATATCAAAACAAGTACTCCCCAGTTCTGGGGGTGTGTAAGAAACAGCATGAGAGTACATTCACAGTAAGCTCTACATTTAACCCAACATTTAACAAATATTCACAATTCTCTCTTAATTATGTTCAATATAGTTTATGTATGTGATGGATAGTATATTGATAAACTTACTGGTCATCAAAAGGTAATAAATGTTTTATGTTTTAAAAAATAAACAAAATTTGAATCTATTATAATGTCAAAAGAGGGCTATCAGATTTCTGATGCGTCTTTCCTTTCACATCCCATGAGCTATAGTTCCTTCTGACTTTGCAAGCTGGAACACAGATTCTAAAAATAGAACATATAGACTTGGCCCCATTAAACAGATATACCCTTTAAGTAGGTATAAATGGGTAGCTGTAGATGAAAAATTATCTAAAATATTGTGTATTGGAGCTTATGGGCATCTGAAATAGCCATCTCCACTTCTCATTTGCCCCCATTGACATCACCGATGATAATAAACAAATATTCATGTAAGGAATGCATTCAACATATACTTACTGAGCACTGACTCATTGACTATACAAGGTCAGGAGACTGGGCAATGACTAAGAAAGTCCCTTTCCTCAGACAGTTTAAATTCTAGATCGCTGGAAAAGTAGTGCCAGACTGATTAGTATCTCCTGTTTTTATAAGTTTTTTGAGGTATGGAGTATTTTAGTTTTGGGAAAAGAGTTGAACAGTCCAGATCTCTCAGTATGGTCTAAGTTTAAAAATCCAGAGTAGTGACACCAACTAACCCTTGTGAATAATATTTTAGCAAAAATGTAAAAATCAGAAAAGTCTTTCTTAAAAAGACTATTCCCTGTCCCACACATGCAGTTGACCACTACTAAAATCTATAATCAAGAAACCTCAAGGGCTGTGATAATTTTATGTGAAATATCCCCTTTAACTGCAAAAAGTAAAAGCCTTACTTCTTTGGTGACTCTCATTAAAGCTTGCATTCTGAATGTTTCCAGAACTTTTATTAAAGAAACATCATAGTGTTTCTGTTATAAACATTTGTGTAATTGCTGTGTCAATCTTTAAACAGACAATTCGGTAGAGGCTATGATAATTCAAGTTTGGCAAAAGATCAATCATTACCTTTTATTTTATTTGGTATGACCTGTGATGATTATACTAGTGGGAGACTCTACTCAACTATTAGTTCATGCCGACTATTTAGCTAAATTCTCTACGAAATAAAAATGGTCTTATTCACAGGCTTTGACAACTACCACAAAGATGAATTTCTGTCACAGTCACTCTAACCAAAGGAGCAGAATTGGGAATCGGGAGGCTTACAGTATATGCTTTTGCTTTTCTAGAAATATTGGGTTGGTAATCTGGATTGCTGGGGAAACAAAACAAAACACAACACTGACCCTATCCCATTTGCCCTCCAAAAATGATTTTCCAAATGCTGCCAAGTTCTCAAAGAGTAGATTTCAGTCTCACTACCAAGGTAATCTAGTATAAGAAAAACGGTTGATGAAACACCAGTTTTTTTCCTTTGTTTTGTGAGGATACATCTACGGATCAAAAAATGCTTGTGTTCCATGTTGAGGTTCTTTGATTCTTAAAAGGAAATATGCTTGGCTAAATTTATGAGCTGAAAGACCAAGTGGCCTATTTTTGGAACACCAGAGAAAAGACCAACTGTGTCAAACCTGAAAAATCGTAACTGTCAGTGGATCTTGGCTATTTGGCAGATATACTTTAAGCATTGAGCGTACTGAATCTGAAATTTCAAGAGAAAATTTCCAACTTCATTTCTCATTATAATAGACCTTAAGCATTTCTAGCCAAAACCCAGATATGGACACAGTATGTTAATGCCAAAAACTCTAATTATTGTCTTGACTTCAAGAACGCCTTGAAAACAATGTTAAAGAAAAATCGAACCTTATCTACTCCTATTGTAAGAAAAACGTAGATGGTATTTTCTTGATATTCTGAGTAAAAATTCCTTTAGGAAACTCAAGAAATATTTCCCAACATTGAACTTTACACAACCAGCTCTGAATAGCTATTTTAAAAATTATGTTCAATTATGTTTCCAAAATTAATTTTTATATATTCATGGTGGAATAAAATGTCATTCCAGAGAAGTAAAAAGGCTTTCCTGTCACTATTTAATGTTCATCAACACACACGTGTGACACACATTTTCTTCACTTTTGGCAAACAAGGAAAATATCTGTACAATAGATTTTATATTTAAGCACAGTATTATGTTCATTTTCCACATAAACACAGAAAAGTTTTTAGTAATCAAGTATACTTCTCACATAATCAAAGTTTTAAATGATTATTTCTTTGTTAAGAAACCGTTTTCTTCTAAAACTACCATGGAAAATGTTGTTTTTATCTGCCATTTTAAAACTCTGGAAACTTTTTTTTTAAGTTCTGGGATACACGTGCAGGATGTGCAGGTTAGTTACATAGGTAAACATGTGCCATGGTGATTTGCCGCACCTATCAACCCATCCCCTAGGTATTGATGCTCTCTCTCCCCCAACCCCCACCGACAGGCCTCAGTGTGTGTTCCGCTTCCTGTGTCCACATGTTCACATTGTTCAGCTCCCACTTATAAGTGAGAACATGCAGTGTTTGGTTTTCTGTTCCTGCATTTAAAATTTCAGAAACTTTATGCGTCAAAGCTACTATCCTTCTGATCTACATCATTTCTTTTGTGGGTTGTCTTGTTACATTTCCTTAATTAAAGATTTTTCCAAGACTTGGTCATTTTCTTCCTTTCTTGTGACATTCTTAGGAAACTTATTTGTCACAATCTTAACTATGATCTCCATGCAAACGACTTCCAGATACATGCTGTTGACCTTTAATCAAATCTTCATTATTACGTATTTCTTTCTTCAAGCCATTCACCAAATGTGTACTTACTGTACCCAAGTCCCACCACAGGCGCCAGAGACACAAGAGGGAACAAAGCAGTGTGGGTTCCTTCAGAACTATGTGCCAGATGATCTCCTCCTATACCTTCTCAACACGTTACAACATTTATTGTTTAATACTTATGCTTTTCCATTTCTACTAGCTCTGTTTAGTCATTAAATTTTTTGTCAACACTACAATCACTCTCCTATTTATCCAGATATATAACTGAGTAGTTAACTCAAATATTGGGGAAAATGAGAAAAGAGGAAATTTCAGTCTCTACTTTACACATATCTATTTTTTTTCATATCTGTTCTTTCTTATCATTTGCTAATTGACCCTCCAGCATTCACAGTCTTTACCTCCTAATCCACTCTGTGTACAGTCGGCTCATTCATTTCAGAATATCATCTGCATAATGACACATCCTTGTACAAAACCCAACACAGAAACCTTCAATGGTTCACCACCTATGGCATAAAATCTAAACCTGTCATTCTAGTATTCACGATACCTTCCAATTTTATATTCCATGACTTGCCATGTACTTTGTGCTATAGCCAGACCTCTGTTTTCAAAACATTTTAATATTTCCACCTTGATATTCAGCACCTACAGAGAATGCCTCTCACTGTCTTTTATAGCTGCCCAGGTTTCACTCAATTTAAGATATATCTGTAGTTCTACCTCCTCCTGGATTTTTTTTTTCCTTAACTCTTCCAACAAATATTCAATTCTCTCAGAAAGCATGAACTATTTTGTTTATCTATTCATCATGTTTTAATGATGTAGGCTTTTAAAAAAAAGTATATTATCTCTGAAACCAAATTCAACTTCCTTAAGGTTAGGACATTTATACATAATATACATATATTATACTTTTTATATATATATATAATATATGTATTTTTTAAGCTTACCTTTTCTAATGCTGTGATTTTATTTGTCTAAAGATCTACATTACAGAATGGCTTGGGCTTTTACAGATGAAGATGTACCACAGCCTAATCGCATCTCCTAAAAACTGTATGCAAGTGAAGTATTACATAAGATGTTCAGCTTTTTATGAAGAGCACACTTGTGTTTCCTATTGCAGTGTTTTAATAGGCTCTCAGCCTGGCAGTATTCCTTCTGTTTGCATTAGGTCTCAAATCAAAGAATATAACTCAGTGCCTCCATATGTATCATTCATGATGACCTAATCAATAGGGCTTTTATGTCAGTCGTAGAAAATTAGGCATTATTTTCCATATTTCAGGTTATAGGAAAATTGGCAAGAACTGCATTTTGATTTTATGTTCTCTTTGTGCGCTACACTTAGACATTTGATTCTATTAACTGAATTAGTATGTGGAAAGCCTCGTGAAAGATTGGCTATTCAGACAAGTTTATAAACATCACTTGCTCCCCACACAAAGGAGTGACGGCAAGAGTTATAGCTTAAGGGAAAAAATATCAGGTGCATTTACTGTGACTAACGGCACTAACATGGCCCGTTCTTGCTCCATTACTGTTTATTATCTGCTTTTCAACAGTGCTTTGCGTTTTCTCTAAAGATTCTGGTTTAGGGATGAGCAGAGTGTTCTTCAAACGAGAATACACTCAATCTGCAGCATGTTGATAGCAAAGCGCTGATGGACATTATTCAAGAATTCTGATGTCAGGAACTGTACCCCTGCGGCTCATAATGGGAACGAAGCGAGGTTATTAGACTGATTTGCAAGGCCGTACTTCAGTTTTGTCTGACTGACAGTGCCGGGAAAGACAGAGGTCCTCATCCTGTGCCTCGCAATTAATGTGTTTACAATTCCTGTCATTCTGTTAAGCAGCTTGTGCCTGAAAGTCAAGGTAATTTTGTGGTCTGAGTAGCCTCATCTCCCCACTACCCTCCATCTTTCCAGGGAAAATAGGTGTCCAGTTGGTTTTTAGTTTTTGTTTTTGTTTTGTTTTCAGATTTGCCCATTATTTTTATTTTTTATCTTTTTTTGATTTGATTGAAAGGAATGAGACCATGTCCTTTACAGGGACATGGATGAAGCTGGAAGCCATTACCCTCAGCAAACTAACACAGGACAGAAAACCAAACATCACTTGTTCTCACTTACAAGTGGGAGCTGAACAATGAGAATACATGGACACAGGGAGGGGAACAACACTCATTGGGGCCTGTCGGTGGGAGGGCATGGTGGGGAGAGCATTAGGCAAAAGAGCTAATGTATGCTGGGTTTAATACCAAGGTGATGGGTTGATAGGTGCAGCTAATCACCATGGCACATGTTTGCCTACATAACAAACCTACACATCCTGCACATGTGCCCTGAAACAGGAAAGCTTTTGAATGGACACCAAAGGATTTGTGAAAAGATCACAGTGTTAAGATCAGCATAATTCTTCTTTTTTGGTTTTTGAGTTAGTGATTTTTATTTTCTTTGAATATATACCCAAGAGTGGGTTTGCTGGATAATATGGTAGTTCCATTTTTAACTTTTTATTTTTTTATTGTACTTTAAGTTCTGGGGTACATGAGCAGAACATGCAGATTTGTTACATAGGTATACTCGCGCAATGGTGGTTGGCTGCATCCATCACCCATCTACATTAGGTATTTACATTAGGTATCTAATCTACATTAGGTATTTCTCCTAATGCTATCCCTCCCCTATCCCCCACCCCCTGACAGGCCCCAGTGTGTGATGTTCCCCTCCCTGTGTCCATGTGTTCTCATTGTTCAGTTCAACTCCCACTTATGAGTGAGAATAAGAATCAGCATAATTCTTTAAAAGAAGAGAAATCTAGGCTGGACCAGAACAAAGACAGTTTCTTAAGATGTGTGTTTTCATCAGTCTTTTATTAAGGAAGAACAAGGAGCTTTATTAGAAGTTCGTTTTTATAGCTTTATGGACGTATAATTATATAGCATAAATTCACCCATTGCAAGTGTACAGTTCAATGATTTTTAGAAAATTTATAGAGTTATGTACCCATCACTATGATACAGTTTTAGAACATTTTCATTATCCCCCGAAACCCCTTTGTGCCCCTCATTTGCAGTTAATCCTTGTTCCCATCCTGCCCCCACCGCAGCCACTGATCTGCTTTCTGTCTCTATATATTTGTCTTTTCTGGATATATTATATACATGTAACTCTGCAATACAGTCTTATGCATTAGGATTCTTTCCCTAAGGAAACTGTGTTATAGCTCGTCAGTTATTCACTCCTTCATATTGCTGAGCAGTATTTAATTGTATGTTTATCCGTTCACCAGCAGATAGTCATTTAGATCATTTCCAGTTTTCAGCTCTGATGAATAATGCTGCGATGGACATTCATATATATGTCTTGTCTTTATGAGGCTTTATTTTTCACTAAAAATAAGAGTAAAGTTTACCCCAGAAAATTAGTTCTTTTCCTAAATGTCACAATTCTAAACTCTACTGGAATGGTAAAAATCTACAGAAAATAGCGACACCAGCAAGATTTTAAAAGAATGGAAAGTCTGACCTGATTTTTTTCAATCTGCTGAAGTCTGCACCTGACTTTTCTCAACTTTATTCTGTGTCCAGGTAAATGTATACAGAGAAATGACACAAGGTCAAATCCAAATGCCAGAAAAGATAGCCTTTATCAAGAGTTATATACTTTTTTCTTTTCAGTTTACAATAGTTCAAAGAACATAAAAACTTTTCTGGTATTAACTCATTCAATGCCATGGATTTTTTGAAACAAGCAGAACAACAAATTCCCTATTCAGACTTGATTACCAGTTTAAATGTTTGTTCTAAAAAGAGCTTACTCTACAATTTTTAATCTCAAAACTGAAGATTTTTACTATTAATTTATAGATATGGAAATAGTTTCATAGCGGATAGACTATCCCTGTTATGGAGTGAATGTTGCGTCCCCTCCAAATTTATATGATGAAGCTCTAACCGCCACTGTAATGGTATTAGGACATGGGACCTTTAGGAGGTAAATGGACTTAGGTGAGGTCAGGAGGGTAGAGTCTTCATGATAAGATAAGTGTCCTTATAAGAGGAGGCCAAGGCGAGTGGATCACCTGAGGTCAGGAGTTCGAGACCAGCCTGGTGAACATGGTGAAACCCTCTCTCTACTAAAAATATTTTTTAAAAATTAGCCGGTTGTGGTGGCACATTCTTGTAATCCCAGCTACGTGGGAGGCTGAGGCAGGAGAATTGCTTGAACCGAAGAGGCAGAGGTTGCAGTGAGCTGAGATCATGCCATTGCACTCCAGCCTAGGTGACAGAGTGAGACTCCATCTCCAAAAAAAAAAAAAAAAAAAGAAAAAGAAAAGAGAAAAAAAGCGAGATCAGAGAGCTATTGTTCTCTGTCCAGCAGGTGAGAATATAGCAAGAAGACAGCCATATGCATGCCAGGAAGACCGCCTTCACCTGATAGTACCTGGCAGTACTGGCACCCTGATCTCAGACTTTCAGTCTCCAGAACTGCGAGGAATAAATGCCTGCTGTTTGTAAAGCCACCCAGTCTACGATGTTTTGTTACAGCAGCCCAACCTGACTAAAGCAATCTCTTTTAATGATCTTCGCCCCACTCCTTCTTTCTCAAAACCAGACAAATGAATTTGTGGAAATTAAATATTATTTTGTCATTAGTTTGTTTCTAGTGTAAGTTCTTATCTTGGAAGTGTATGAAACTAACAAAGATCCAGCAAGGAATTTCACTTGTTTTTGATAGTTTGTAAGTAATTTTTCAGAGGCTTTTTTGTAACGAACATATTACTGCAGAGTTTTTCACATTAAAGTATGATTTTAATTTGCTTCAGTGCCAACATTTTTCATGAGGACAAACATTCCAGAAATTACAATGTAAATCACTTGGGAAATGTAGTTATCTTTACAATGTGTTCAGGATGATCCTTGAGAGGGAGAGCACTTGGTAAATTGGGATGCCTTCACGATGCACATAAGCATTCCGGTGTATGCAGCCTTAACTGAGGTCTCTGATAAATCTCTCATAATAATTGTCAGAAGGTACATGAGGAAGGAATACACCATGACCACATGGCTTCTGGAACACTCATGAGCACAAACTATGCTAAGCATTGTAATCACAGCAATAACTTTGTCGTAAAAACTTGGTGTGATAAAATAGAGAAGTATATCAAAAATTCTGTATAATCAAAAAAAGCTCATAGAATATTATCAACAGGATTTGTCTCTGGGACAATCAGTAAACAACTTTAGACTGTGGGAATATCTTTTGTAAAGGCATAGGGTCAAACAAGAAAAGATACCAGACAGCATTAGCCATAACCCAGACGGATGCCTTCCAAAAAGTAATTCTAATTACGAAAGACTAATGTCTGTTTACATTTAAAAAATATTTTTCTGAGAAATAGGGATTTTTAAAGGAATTACATTTTGCTTCCTTTACCACTTTCTTGGTTGTCAGAAGAAAATAAATGGTAGCCAGGTGCAGTGGCTCATGCCTATAATTCCAGAACTTTGGGAGGCCAAGATGGAAGGACCACTTGAGTCCAGGAGTTTAAGACCAGCCTGCGCTACACAGCAAAACTCCATCTCTACAAAAATTACAAAAAAAAATTATCCTGGCATAGTGGCACATGCCTAAAATCTCAGCTACCTGGGAGGTTGAGGAGGAAGGATCACCTGAGCCCTGGAGATTGTGACTTGCATTGAGCCATGATCACACCACTGCACTCCAGCCTGGGAGCAAAGTAAGAACTCAACTCAAAAAAAAAATAAATTAAACAAACAAATAAATAAATGGCATTCTTTTTATGCTCTGCTGACATAAGAACAACAGTTGTTTAGGGCAAACTGAATATGAGGTGCCCATGGAACATCAACTATGGGTATGATATACAATAGACATACAATGGTAATTCATTCACATACAGATGCCAAATGAAGTCATGACAATGTATAAACCAGTAAAAGGATAACTTGCAGACTAAAAAGAAAGCTAAAGGAAAACTCTCCTAGGTTTTCATATATAAACAATCTGCAGAGGAAGAGGAGTCTGCAAAGATTGATGGGCTGTCACAGAAGCCAAAGGAAATGAGTGTATAAAGTGAACAGAGGAGAAGGGAGGGGAGCATGAGCAGTGAGAGGTCAGATATGGGAAATCCTAAAACATCCACTTGATTTAATAGTCAAGAGGTCATTAGTACTCTTTCAGAAATTTTTGGTTGATATTTAAGGGTTACAGGTGCAATTTTTTTATATGGATATATTGCATGGAGGTGAAGTCTGGGCTTTTAGAGTATCCATCACTTGTATATTGGACGTAATATTCATTAAGTAATTTCTCATCATCTATGCCAATCCCAGCACTCACTTTTTCCAAGTCTCCAGTGTATATCAGTCCACATTCTATGTCCATGTGTTACACCAAAAACATACCTGCAGTCATATGTTTATTGCAGCATTATTCACAATAGCAAAAATATGGAATCAACCTAAGGGTCCAGCAACAAATGATGTGTGAGAGTGTGTGTGTGTGTGTGTGTGTGTGTGTGTGTGTAAACAATGGAATACTATTCAGTCATAAAAATGAAATCATATCTTTTGCAGCAACTGGATGAAACTGGAGGCCATTATCTTAAGCGAAACTATTTAGAAACAGAAAGAAAAATATTGCATGTTCTCACTTCTAAATGAGAGCTAAATAGCGTGTACATATTGACATACAGTGTAGACTGATCGATATTGTTAGAAATTTTAACCAGACTACAGTGGACTGAGAAGTGGAGAGAACAAAAAGATACAACCAATGGGGACTATTCTTTCAAGGTGTCTAGCTCTGAGAAGAGGGAAAGAGACAGGTCAATAGTGGGAAGAAATAAAGATATGAAGTTAAGGACAGAGTTGGTTAGTTATTTATGTAACTCAATATACTAAAAGAGATTGGGGTTCTAATGAGAAAGAAGTTGAGGAGGAAACAGAAGACATAGTTAGAAAAGCAAATCTCATTGATAAATGTTAGATATTCAGGCACTATCTAACATTTAAACACTAGTACTTAGATAAGTACTAAGCACGAGTACTCCAGTTCAACAGCTGTTTTAGATGTGAGAATCTTAGGATTTCTAGCCAGGAGATCAAGCAGCTTTCCTTTACTGAAGCAGCGTTCTGATTCTCAAGGCCCTTACCACAATTGTATCGACTTCTGCTGTCACCACCATGTGCCTGCCCTGGAGCCTTGACTCTGCCCTGACATCTGTCTTTGTCATATTCTCAGGGCAAGTTTGCTAAATAAAATGCTGGATGACCAGTTAAACTTGAATTTCCAACAAACAATAAGGTTTTATTTAATATAAATATGTCCCATTCAATACTTAAAACAGATCATAACCCTCTTTCTGTTAACCAAAGTATATACCACGTACATATGCAGAAGAGTTAGAGAAGTTCATAGTGTTTAGTCTTTAAAAAAATAAAAAACACATTTTGCCCCAAGTATTTTTCCCCTTCATTTAAAAGTTAAGTTGTGTCTTTCAAAGATAAATCTAAGCCATGTGTCTCAGCTCTTCCCTCTAATAGCAAACTGCTCTGAAAGAACTCACTATCATATCAAGGACTTCCAAAATGTCATTTTTTATTCCAAATAAGAAAACTATATTTTTCTTAAACACACAAAAAGAATCCATCTCAAAAATATACACATATGTCTCTAACTCATTTCTCATGAAATAGAACAATCATCTGTTCTCACTTAACTGATTTATATTCATTCTGAAGATACCCATCATCTGATCAATATCATCAGCAGCTTTTTATTTATTTATTAAGAATCTATCATTTATTAAGAATCTATCATGTGCCAGGCACAATGCTATATACTTTATAAACATTAGTTCTCATCTCAATCACCCTGCTATGAACACATTATTGACCCATTTAATAGATAAAGACATCAAAGTCCCAGGAGGTTAAATAACATGTGAAGCACATCAAAGGTTAACACAAATTCTGCCTAACACAGAGACCCACGTTCTTTCCATTTTCCTAGGTGGTAGCATGTACCCTTATAGTTAAAAGAAAGCTAAACCATCCCTATTGCCTAGAGGCTGAAGGTCTTAGTGAAAGACATAGACGAAAACACAACGGCACAGAGTTGAGTAACCCATATTTAACTCAGTGAAGAACAATGCACTAAGATAGTACACGCACCAATCTAAAAAAAAAAATCAATGTTTTACAAGAAAATAGTTTCTGCAATGTATTTAAAAATTACCCAGATTCTCCTCATTAATATAATACTTAATACAATGTATGTCTTATGCTCACAGATTTTTTTGGAGGATTAGGAGTTCTACATGTCTTACAATTTTTGGATTATGAGGATGTAAGAAAAGAAAAAGAGCATTTTGAAAGTATGCATTACAGAGAGTCCAAAGAGAAAAATGAATAAAAATACAGGTTCTGAATACAGACACTTTGGGTTGCAAACCAAGTTCTGCTACTTACTGGCCGACTATTCAATCATGGTCCCTTCACTTAACCACCCTGTACTTCAGTGACTTCATCTACAAAATGGACATAACATTATAATATTTCTATCTTATAGATATTATTATAAATGCTTTATTATTATAACATGTCTATCTTATAGACATGTTATAATAATTAAATGAGATTATATTTTGAAAATAGTTGGCCTCATTCCTGGAACATAATAAGCACCTTGTAACCAACGGTTATGGTTGTTGCTGAACAATCAAGAACACTTTGGCAGTCATAGCACAGTCATGGAGGCCAATGAGGCAACATTTTCAAATAATTACGGTCCATGAATGGCAAAAGGAGAAACCTAGCTAAGAACTTGGCCGCACTGGGAAGAAGGGAGATGAAAGGTGACTGTCAGAATTGGCACTTAAGAAGTCACAAAAGGGCTTGGCAACAAACTTGCTATGTATAACAAAGAAAGACAGCTTGTGTGTTTGCATGTAATTTTCTGTCTGAATGTTTCACACACAAAAAAATAAAGCACCAAAGAAATTATTTTCATTGGATTAGGAAAAATTTTAAATTAAGAGATTCAAAATTTATGTGGCTTAGCTTTAGAAATAACCATTAGCCAATGTGCCTCTAGGCTGAAAGCAACTATAGTATTATTACTAATGGGACTCACACATTACAACTTTTTAAAAAGTGGAAAAGACAACTGATTGTCATTATTTTTTGTTATTATTTAATAATAATGGAACTATTCCTTTGAGGAAAAAAACCCAGCACATTTCTACTTTTTCTGTTTTCTTAGACTAAGAGCCAGCAAACTACATAGCTTATGACCAAATATGGCCCACAGTCTGTTTTCATAAAGTTTTATTGGAACCTGGCTTCATTCATTTCTCTACATACTGTTCATGGCTGCTTTTGTGCCAGAATGTCAGAGCTGAACAATTGTAACAGAAGCTGCACAACCCACAACTCCTAAAATATTTAATAGATAACCCTTCACAGCAAAAGTATGCGAACCCTTTCATACAGTTATGAGATATTTTGTGTTACTATGCTCTGGCTGCCATAACAAAATATCATAGACTAGTTGTCTTAGGCAGCAGACACTTATTTTCTCTAGAGGCTCTCGGAAGTCTCAGATGGGGGTGGCAGCATGGTCAGTTTCCAGTGAGGACTCTGTTCCTGGCTTGTAGGCAGGGGTAAGGGAACATCTGGCCATGTTCTCATGATGTGGGAGGAAAGAGAGAGCTCTTCAGTCTATATTATTATACGGACACTAATGCTATCATATCAGGGCCTCATCCTATGACCTCATTTAACCTTAATTATCTCCTTATCAGCCCTATCCCTAAATATAGTTACACTGGGGATTGGGACTTTAACAGAAAGTTTTGAGGAGGACATAGGTTAGTCCATAGCACATTTCACACCTCTAAACTCTGATTTTAATCTGAAATATCCATGGCCTTTCATCCCCAATGTATCTTCCAGTGTGTTTTTCTAAATATATCTAGAAAAAACGTTGAAAAGATAGAACAGTGGAAACCTTCTCTGTTGACTGTGACGAAAGAGACTATCTATCTAGAAACCTGGAAGCACTTGAACTTGGAGAAAAATAGAGATGAAATGACTTCTGGAAAGCAAGACAAATTTCTCTACTACAAAAGTGAAACACACTCATTAATCCATCTTGCAAATGGTAGTTTCCATCATCTGAATTACCTTTTATCTTACTGGGCAAAAAGCAGTAAAAGTACTTCAGGGTAATCTGTGATCAAGTGGAGTTTGAAGATTCAAATAAGCATTGATGGGTCAAAGTCAAGTTGCGGGCCTCATCATTCTTGTGCTATTTACAAAAAGGATATAACTCTATTTCTCCAACAACCATGGAGTCTTTTAAGAGACACTACCCCATTCATCTTCTGAGTGCTCCTTGAAGCAAAGTGTCCCACATTTTATTTCTAATTTACAAATGAGAAAACTAGGACAGAGAGCAGTTATATGCTTCTCCCCAGAGAGAATCAATCACTAGAACTAAAGTTATAATAATTTTAACTCCTTTTGTTCTCTATGCATTCAACCACACGTTAGTATATTAAATACCTCTCCATGAATAAAAAGGGTCTAATGCTCATTAGATAAAATATTATTCACACTATAGTCATTGTGTATATTTTCTGCCATGTCAATATGGTGGAAGACCACCTTCACTTTGGTGCTTTTAAGAACTCCCTTCTTAGTTATAGGTAGAGAAACATGAAAAACAATAAGAAAGAAATTATAAGCCAGATTAGGTAACGGACAGAGCACCAAAAAGATTGGTTTGAGATCCTAGCACCATATTGTCTTATGACATAGAAATAAGCACTAGCACCATCTAGTGAGAGACAAAAATAACTCATGGATTATTAAGAGGGTTTGTCACCCAGGGGGTTCCTCTCATTGAGAAGTTTGAATAACCTCCAGATCAAAAATTCTTTGGGCTTAATCTGAATAAGCAAAGATATCCTTATTAAAGTCACTGTAGGAGTGCAAGGGTTGAGTTTGGGTTGCTTGCTGTACTTTACTTGCCTGTAACAGAGTAAAAACAGTAAAGGCTAGAAGAGGTTGAGATACGAGCTTAAATCTATTCACCACCAGCTCTTTGGTTGTACACGAATTATCCAATCTCTCCAACTGTCCGTTTCTTCATCGATATAAGGAAGGGAATGCCCATTTCATGGGTACTTGTGAAGATTAAAGTTATCAAAGAAATTTATGTTTCTCTATATGTTGACTCTCAACAAATAATAGTTTTCTCTTTCTCTCAAAGGATTTCTGCAATTTTTTTCACATAGCACTTGGTATGCTATGACAAAGTACAAGAGACTGGGTGACTGAAAAAAACAGAAGTTTATCTTCTCACAGTTCTGGAGGCTTGAAGGCTGAGGTCAAGGGGTCAGCAAGATTGGTACCTTCTGAGGGCTGAGGGAAAGATCTATTCCAGGCCTGCCTCCATGGTTTGTAAATGGCTGTTTTCTCCCCATGTCTTTTCACATCATCTTCCCTCTGTATGTACCTGTGTGCCAATGTCCTTTTCTTATAACAGTCAGATGGGATTAGGGCCCACCTAATGGCCTCATTTTAATTAAATTACCTCTTTAATGATGCTGTCTCAAAATATAGTTAAATCCTAAGGTACCAGGGGCTAAGATTTCAACATATAAATCTGGGGGCATTTGGGGATTTTGGGGGCACACAATTTAGCTCTTAAGAAGCACAGTAAACAGATACCCATACAGCAAGTAAACAGTAGAGGCAGGATACATGCATCCCAGTCCTGGGCTAGGGTGACATAGCAATGCTGCCTCTGAGAGAAGTAAGCAGAAAAATAAAGTTTAATGGATCACATGGAACATCCCACTTAATTTTATTTAAGTCAAACTATGCCATCTTTTTCCTCCGGGAAAAGGGTTTCTGAGATTCTATAAGTACAACAATGCCTTGTTAATTACAGCAAGTTCTCAGGTTTCCCAGGCAATTCCAAAGGTGGAATCAAAACATTTGTCCTATCCTCTAAATTGACTGAATCTACCAATCCCGAGTTATTATGCTACTCTTTAGTGCTAAACCAACTTTGAGAAACTTCATTTCACTGTTTAGCTGACTCAGGAAGGGCTTTTTGTAATGTCTAGCTAATCTACAGCACAGTTCAAAATCTTCAGCTGCTAAAGAACTGCACTCTCCAGTTTTTATTCTAAAAAAAAAATGTCTGCCAGCACTTTTAAAATGTATTTTGTGAGGTGCACATATGTTAATATAAGTATAGCAAAGATTGTCCAACTCGTTGCTCTGCTATTAAGCAGATTTCCCTTTTACAATCTCCTGCAGAAGCAGCCTCTGCACTTCAGGTTTAGAGAAAACAGAATTGCATTGCTTTCTCTGCCTGCTGTACCGTGACTTCAACACCATCCTCCCCATCCAATCTCCCCACCGCAGCTATTCGCATGCCTGGCATCCAATTTTTTTCTGCCTGGGACAAACCTTAAAACTTGTAATAAACACAAACGGGAGCTTCAGAATTACAAATAATAGCACTCCTTAGTTATCATTATCATTATTACCTTCATTTATATTTTAAGTGCCTATTGGAGATTTCGTTATCAAAAGAAAGAAAACCCAGCGCAGAGATAGCAGTATCCAATAATGCTCAGTTGTGGGAATCCAAATAAAAGTGGGTCTGAAAGGTCAGGTTTGACTTTTTTTCTAGTCAAATTGCATATCGTATTCAATTCCAAAGCTGGCTTGTGATATATTTACCCCAGTGTCTCATCTTCAGTTTAAACTGTTTTGTGCTGCCATGAACATTTCCGTACAGCGTTCCACATGGGCAACCCAGTAGTGCCATGTTTCAGCGCAAACTTCGGCACCTCATTCAATCTTCAATTACCACCTAACCCGCTCCCTTAGTTCTCTCCTCTTTCTTCTACTAGGCAGCTAATGCCTTCTTTTCCTTCAAGCTGACATGTTCCTATTATACAAGCATTACTGCTTTTACACCCAGTACCTGGATCTTAGTTTCTAATACATTCTCCGACAACAGAACTGGGGCCGATTCTATATCTGGAATAGGGGGTATACAAGATGAGCCTAGGAGCATTCTGTAGCATCAGAAAGTAAGGAAGTGCTAAAAATATTTCAAAATAAGAATAATTTTTGACAAAGGATAGTTTATGTAAAAGGAACCAACCTGAAAGAGCTACAATGGCCAAACTTAGAACACTTTGAACAACAAAATATAAACCATAGAATTAGATTATAGCACAAAGCACAAAATAAATATACATGAGTTCATACTGATATAAATAAATGATTGAATAAATACATGGAGGAGAAAAGACAAATCTTAAATGAGGAAAAACTCTAAATAATTTATGTAGGTGCATACATACCTTTCCAGGAGGTAGAATTAACCACCCTCTGCTGTGAGGAAGAGCTGGATTTAGTGACTACTTTACTGAGTACGAAAAGGGAAAAATGTAAACTTATAGTGGAGAAACCCAGAAAACACTAGCTAAAGTTAGTGATAGGGATTAACATTACCAATGATCATTCATCCTGATACCATGTACACACTAATATGATGTGCTGAGAAAGGCATATTACCTCTGTGGTATGTGTCCCTCAAACCCATAACCCCAATATAATCATGAGAAGAATGTCAGACAAACCCAAATTGAAAGACATTCTATAAAACACCTGCACTTCTCTCTTCAAAATTATCAAGATCACAGTAAACAAGAAAAGAATGAGAAACTGTCACAGACCAGAGCATCCTACAGAAATGTGACAACTAAATGCAATGTGGTATCCTGGATTTAATCGGGGTACAGGAAAAGGACACTCATGGAAAAATTGATAAATTCTGAATAAAGGCTGGAGTTTATTTAACAATAATAAACCAATGTTAATTTCTTATTTCCGGTCCCATGGTTATGTACGATACTGACATTAGAGGAAAATGGGTGAAGGAAATATAGGATTTCTTTGTACTACCTTTGCAACTTTTCTGCAAATCTAAGATTACTATAAATGAAAAAGATAATTTTTAAGAACTTAAATGTTATTCTTGCTGCTTGAAATTTTATTCTCCTAAGACTTTAGTTTACCATTATGGAGTCTCCTTTATGAAAAGGATAGTAAAAAGGTAGAAAATGGAAGAACATTACAAAAATGAAGACACAACTTTAGGAGAGAGAAGTATGCCCATCTCTATGTATTTTATTATAAATAGATAAATAGATGTACGTCTAGATGATCATTACCACAAAATTGATACTTTTAAAGTAAAAAATTCATTGATAAACACCAATGATATACTTTTATTATGTATCATAAAATGATATACCATAAAATACCATGAAATTGACATTTTCGAAGTATACAATTCATTGGCTTTTAGTATATGCACAAAGTTGTGCAACCATCACCACTATAATTCCAGAACATCTTTATCATCCCCCCGACAAAAACCCCCATGCCCATTAACAGTTAATCGTTAATCCCATTCCCCTACTCTGTCTCACCTGATTTTTTTTTTTTTTTTTTTTTTTTTAGCAAATTCATTATGTCTTTTCAGACAAAATAGGATTGGCCATAAATGGCCAACTGCAAAGTACATATGGGTTCATTACCCTACTCTGTTTTTAAAAAATAAGTTCCCAAAATATTTGAATAGAAGAAACTGTTGTTCATGATTGCCAACATTTTGAGTTGCCAAGTAAAAACATTTTTGAAAACAAACTACCATCTACTATCATTATCATTTCATAAAAGTTTGATCTTTACCAAATATGAGGAGCAATATCATCTTTATATAAAGAAAATTTTCTTAATTTGGGGAAAAAATTAGCTTTATGCAAAACTCATTTCCTTGTTCTTATAATTTTCACTTGGTCATGCACGAGTACTGATCCCCAACCTGATGTTTGGGAAGCACTGAATCAGATTACAACTCTAAAGCATTAGAACCACATTGGCTCAGGCATATGATTTAGTCTACATTTTGATAAACATAAAGAACAATAGGAAGGGTGGGAGGAACTGGATGTTCTCAGGTGGAATCTTGTTGATGCCAAGCTTTCTTATAATAAGCCAGAGGGTGTTGGGCTATAGGACAGCAAGTAAAGCTCCACCTTTATTTACAAATTGTTTATAGTAAATTTTTCATTAAGCACCCATGACTTAGACTAAATAAAAGTAACTATGGGAGAAGGCAAGAGTAAGAAGGAAAATTGTCACAACTTTTTTTGAGCTTTTGTTAGATTTTTTAATTTGAAATTACACATGGGCTTAGATGCATTGTAGCAAGTTTTAATTCTATGTCTTTAATTGAAAATTAAAAATTCTACTGATAAAAAATAAAATTCATTAATGACTTTTTAATGATTAATAGTGATAAATGACTAATGATTTTTTTCTAGTAATAGACAAAAAATAAAGTCTATAAGTGATCTCAGTAGAGGTCATTTATAAAATCCAATGTGCTGGAATTGTTCATGTTAGAAACCTCCATGGTATGATACTGTTGATCTTATAAATGTATTGAGAAAAAGGATAAAAAAATTAAAATTACCAAATCAAAAATTTTTAATGAAATTAAACTTTTTTCCTTTGACTTCCTAATGATCTCCAGTCAAAAGCAAGTTAGTGCCTCCACTGACTCAATAAATTTGAGCCCTTTTTTCTAAGCAAGGTGAGAAGATTCATAAATTCTATAAAAGTGAAGTTGAACATCTGCTATATATCATTTTGTACTCAAGAATGAATTGAGCATTTAATCAGTACAACTTTGAGCTAATCCTAAATTTCTTTATATTGTTAGCATTTAGTATCAGTTGTTATACATCTTCTGAGTGGTCCTTTGAACTTTCTTCTTCTTCTTCTTATTCTCTCCTGTATTGCCTTTTTGGAGTATCAGGTTCTCATAATCTTAATTCATGAATTTTGAATTTGGAAAGTACTATTTTTGAATCATTATGTAGTATAATCCTGCAAAGTAGATCCTTCGTAACACATACATTTTATAGCCTAGAATTCTGAATTATTGATAATTTAATGAGCTTCTTTATTTTTTTAAACTTCCTTCCTTCTTTTCTATCCCCACACATCTTTTGTAGTCAGCTCTTCTCTACTAGAGTTTGGAAGACTTTCAACTGATCAATCATTCAGAAAATATATACCGGGTACCTACTAAGTTCAAGGCATTGTTTGTGTTATATGAACACGGCAATGAATAACAACGACGACATGGAGTTTACAGCCAAGAGGCCAAGAGGGAAAATTAAAAAATAAAATGAATGTTAGCATATGTTGTGAAATGTGTGAGAAGTGTTATATGCTATATATGGGAAGTAAGAAGAGACTGGTAATGTGGTGACTAACTGGATGAGAAACACAAAACTGAAGAATGGGTATTCAAAGGTCTCTTGGAGAAAAAGGTAATTGAGCCAGTACTTGAATGTCAAGGAGAGAGCCCATCGGAGGTCTAAAAAAGGCAGAGACATCTTTAAGTGCAAGGCCCTGGAACTGGGAGGCCACTCAGTATGTCCAAGGAAAAGGGAAAAAGCCACTTTGGCTGACATCAGTGGAAACGGCTGAGGTCAGATGGTTATTAGGGCCAGGTCACAGAGAAGTTTGCAATGGGAAGTCATGGAAGGTTTTAAGCCCAGAAAAGAGAACCAATCTATCTTTTTAAAAACAAAGACAGCATCTTACTGTGTTATGCAGGCTGGTCTTGAACTCCCTGGCTCAAGCAGTCCTCCACCTCAGCCTCTCAGAGTGTTGGGATCATAGCCATGAGCCTCCATTCCTGGCTGAATCAACCTATATTAAATGGAATAAGAATTTTAATGCAGTGACTTAAAAATCAATATTAATTTAGCCTCTGATTAGCCCTACTGTGACATTTATATCCTATATTTGGTTCACAGGCTTTTCTCTTGTACCCAATTCACATCTTGCACCCTGACAACTAACTTGTCAGGCATGGTCAGGGAGGAAGGATCCTATGGAGAATATTTTCCAATATTTCCAAAAATATTGCAAGAAGGACAGTCTCACTCTCATTTCTTTTCTTTTCTTTTCTTTTTCTTTTTATTTTTTTGAGACGGAGTTTGACTCTTGTTGTCCAGGCTGGAGAGCAATGGTGCAATCTCGGCTCACCACGACTTCCGCCTCTGGAGTTCAAGGGATTCTCCCGCCTCCGCCTCCCGAGTAGCTGGGATTACAGGCATGCACCACCACGCCAGGCTAATTTTGTATTTTTAGTAAAGACGGGGTTTCTCCATGTTGGTCAGGCTGATCTCGAACTCCCAATCTCAGGTGATCCACCCGCCTCAGCCTCTCGAAGTGCTGGGATTACAGGTGTGAGCCACGGTGTTTGGCACTCTCATTTCTTTCATGCACCATTTTTAAATATGGAATCTTTCCTTAATTTTTTTAACCCTTTCAAAGGCTGTAGTCATGCTAACTAAATCCCTGTCATTCAGCTGATGTCTCATATATATAGTCAAGATATTGCTTTGCTGACCAATTCGACACCGACTGGCAGTGGAATTGTCATGCTATTGTACAACTACCATGCTCCCCTGTGAGGCTGGACATCTTTCTCACCTGTTTAGAATAATACTAAAATACCCATCTTCCCACCCCTCCATCTCTTCACCTGAGTGAACAGATTGAGGCATTTGAACTTTTGAGCTGATTCCATTTTTTTGGTGCCTGACCCTCCTGGTCTGGCTGTCAGGCCCCTCCCTGAGCTCAAAATTTCCCTCACAAACATAACTCACACCTACAGTCATAGGTGAAATCCAGACAGATTACCATTCCAAACTCAAGAATCCCTGATACAAACTGAGTTACTGATCCACTTGCCTTTCTCAAAGTTTATAACAGTCTGCCCTATAAATTTAGCACTATCTGAGTAAATAGTTATGAGAAATTTCCACTATTATCACATTGAAATAATGACTTTATTTTAATTATTTTGTTGGATTAAATTTAAATGTGCCACAAAACTAGTATTTTATTTAATAAATTTTACAGTATTCAAAAGAGAAGTGTTCCCTAAATTTAGGAACCTAAGAGCAAATATCAGAGTAGTAATTCAATAACAGTGGACTCGTCAATCAGAGACAGGGTTCTTTGAGGTCAATGCTAAGATATTTTGGCAGCAAATGGTATTGAGATGGGTCCGAAGATCATGACCTACCTGACTGTGTTACAGTCACCCTGGATAAAATATTTAAAGTGTGGAGAATGGGACACATATGTAGTTATGACTCTAGAATGAGCTAATCAGCCTCACTGCAGTTTGTCTTTCTGGGAGAAAGGAACAACTTACTCATCTTTGAAACATGGTAAGATGGGAGATTTCTGCAGAATCCAAATGTTTGCCAGAAAATATAAGCATTTGTCTTTTAACTACCTTCTCAGATCTACCTTCCCCTCCTTATTCATACTTTTCATGAAGCAGCAAGTGTACTTGACCCATACTGAGGCCACTAATATGGCATTGGTTACAGAAACACAGACAGAAACTAGCAGGCGAACAGGATCAGTGTTCATCAAAGTGCGACGCACCCATTTAGAATCCCATTTGTGAAGTAGTGCCCAAGTGTCCTTTGAGACCAACTGAGTCAATCCGAATTTCTAGAGATGGGTCCAGGAAGGCTATATCTGGGGGAGGATAGGGTTCAGGAAGTTAACCTTACTGATTCCAACAGCAGTAAAGTTTGAGAAGTGTTCATAGTGGACACTAGCAAAGATAGAGGGAGCTGATGTTGGTAGAAGGTAATGAACCTTGGCACAGAAAAAGAATTCAGGAAGAATTTCTGAATTCTTCCTGATGTTTGAACTCAGAGGAAAAAATAATAGCATATATCATCTTCTGCTGTGGAAAAAGGCCTTTCCTCACACATGCTTCGGAGACTGAAGGAGCGATGTAGAAGCTGCCGGAGACATGGCCCTTGGCTTAGAGCCACGACTTAGAGTCACTCTGACCTTGAGGACTAGAGTTCAATTAAATTTGCACATGTCACAAAAATAGTCTTTTATTCAACAGATTTTACAATATTCAGAAGAAAAGTTTTCCCTAAATTTAGGAACCTAAGAGCAAATGTCAACATCGTAAATCAATAGCAGTGACCTCATCATTTAGAGATGGGTTGCCCTGAGGTCAGGTTCTCAATAGCAGTGGCTTCATCGATCAGAGATGGGTTTTTCTGAGTTCAGGGTTCTCTGTTCCCAAGGTTACAGTGTCCGGAGGAGCATGGGTCAAGGTGGCATAATAAGCACAGAAGGAAGAGAAAGAAGGATCATCCAATAAAAATGAGATGCGTTTTCCTGTGGCCAAAAAATTGAATAGCTAAGGGGTGGACGACGGGTTTACGTGACACCAATGCACAAAACTACAGAGAAAGACTCCTGCCATAAGATCAGCAAGCACAAAAACAGATACCTTCTCCCCTCTAGCGGAGGTAAAAACTGGATCTATTTCTTTTGAAAGCAGAAACTACGGTGAGGAAACCCATGTATCTACAGCAACGATAATGCCCATCATACAAACAAGGTGAATGAATATGAGGAGTTTAATTTTTCACTGTGTATTAATAATTAACCTGCTCATTAGCTTTATTAGACAGTATTAGTCCTGCATTGAAGCAGAGCAACCGCAAGGCAAATTATTAAAATAACTGATGAAACTTCCCTTCTTGACTTTAAAAGATGAAGTTTGGCAGCTCCAGATATTTATATGTCTAGTATGAGAAAAGAATAGAGTGTTTTTGTCTTGAAGAACTGGGAAGCATGCCTGCTTTGATGCATTAAAATAAAGATGGGATTATTTGAGTACGGAAGTAGGGTTTAATTTGGACACTGTGAAGAGAAAATATTTTAAAAATAGGTACGTTATTTTGCATTGATATGACAAGTATTCTACCTGGAACATGAGGCCACCACATTACGGGTCACTACTGTTTCATGCTACATTTAGTAAGAAGACTACAGTAGCACATGTGTGTGTATGAATACATTTATGCAAATTAACATTTTGAAAGCTGTATCTGACATGGTTTTAGTCTCTCGAGGTCTTACAGATTTAATAAATGAATGAAGCTATCTTTCAAAACATCAGTATTTGAAATTTTACACCAGGAAATTGAGGAAGAACAAAGTTTGCCAAATATAAAAATCAGTGATATTAAAGATGATTGCATGTAATATTTTATCTTATCTTTTCACTGCCACCCCAAACATATTACCAAATACTTTTAAGGCATTATGAACAATGGCCCAGCAAATTTTTGATTCTGGGATATCTTTGCCGATTTATGCCCTGAAATAGTAGAGATAAAAAAAATCAAAATATCTCTTTGAAAAATGCCTGGCTCCATTGATTTTGTCGAGAGGCTCTTGCTTGTCTGAATTTAATTTAAATGTAGTTCTTTGTTATTGCTTCAAGAGGACGACGGTCATTTCTAACAAGCGCAAATTATTCAGCGCATGACCCCAAACGCTGTATTTCAAATAGCAAAAGAAAACAAACTATCCTCTAACCTACTTCACATTTCAGGAAGAGAAGCTGTGTGAAAAGAGAGCTGCAAAAGGACAAGTTGACCCAGAGAGAGTCGCCCTCACCAGGGCCCTCCCCCCGGCTTTAGTGGGTCTCTGGATGGGCCAGTTGCACAAATACAAGAAGATCAGGCCAGCATCCTGGAAGTGGGGAGGGGACTTGGTATCACCCTCCTTGGATAGGTGTTTGCCAAGTTCTAGTTAACCCAGTTACAGTAAGGCCATTGTGGACTCTTTAGTGGAGCAAGCCTGAAATCTACATGGCATTCACGATTTTTCGATGGCCCTGGCCACATCCAGTAACTGCAATTTAGTGGCTTACACATTACCATGAAAGGGGGCGGGCAAAGGCTCAAGAGCAATGGATTTTTACGGCAAGAGGAAATAGAACACATCTTGTGCAGTCGCCAGCTCCTTTGCATTTCTGAGGATGAAATGCCCCCTAGATCAAAGTGACAAAGTGGTTAGGATATTCACGGGACAGAAGACAAAAGGAGTGCATTCACTGCCAAAAAAAAAAAAAAGTCTTCTGTCAAGTACTTAGAAGTTTAATAACAGTACTTACATGAGAAGCAGAATACAAGAGGGCAACTTGAAAGTGTGCACAGTTAAACAGGAGCTAGCCATTCTCCTTCACACAGGCAGGAAGGTGGTGATGAGGCTTACCTTCATTCACTCATTCATTCCCCAACATACATTGAGCATCTACTCTATGGGACACTGCATTAGGTATTATAAGAAGTATAAATGTCCATAACAAAGCCTCTACCCTTAAGAAGACTGTGGACATTCAGGGAAGCTAATGAAGTCTATGCAGAAATCAAGGTGTCAGACCAGCTATGGTGCACTTGCGAAGGAGATGGGCAAAAGCTGATTTTGTGATCTTAGCCCATCACAAGCCACGAGAGGTTAAAAGAGGTTATAGATGCAAAGGAAGAGACGATCGATGTTTTTGGAGGGATCTGCTGGAATTCTGTGCATTTCACTCTTCACCTGCCTCTACTCTGCAATGGAAAAGTTGAGGGCTGCTCCGCCCTCATTTCATGCCAAGTGAAAGATGCTTTAAGAGAACCACTTGGGGAGCTTGGCCTGTATCTCTTTAGAGTCTGTGGTGGATATGGATCAAATGCAAACCTATAATCCAGGCAAGAAGCTGGATGAAGCTGCTCATAGTGTCCAATATGAAAGCTGTATAGACAGCACACTGTGCTTCCACTGATAAGGAAGACAAGGACACATACATGCTTCCTGAGTTCTACATGTGGTCCACAGCACATGGGAAACACCTGCCCTGCAGCTGTTGAATAGGTAATTTACCCAAGAGGGCTACCTAGAGAGACAATGGGCTTAAAAGGAATGGAAAAGGATTAAAGGAGTGGAAAATATAGATGCCTTCTGCCTGTATTCGATGGCGATCAGCACATTTCATTCAGTAGTTATAGAAAGTCTAAATCTCATTCAGATACACAAATATACAGTGTTATGAGGAAAAGGTTTTTTTTTGTTTGTTTGTTTTTTTTTTGGAAATCACCTAAGACTTGTTAAACACTACAAATGTGTGGCTAAATAAAGTCTGAGCCTAAATAGGTCCTGTCTATAAACCCAAGAAGTCAAATGAAAAGTGCAATTTTGGCCGGGCACGGTGGCTCACGCCTGTAATCCCAGCACTTTGGGAGGCCGAGGTAGACAGATCACGAAGTCAAGGGATCGAGACCATCCTGGCCAACATCGTGAAACCCCATGTCTACTAAAAATACAAAAATTAGCTGGGCATGGTGGCACAAGCCTGTGGTCCCAGCTACTCGGGAGGCTGAGGCGGAAGAATCACTTGAACGCAGGAGGCGGAGGTTGCAGTGAGCCGGGATTGCGCCACTGCACTCCAGCCTGGTGACAGAGCAAGACTCTGTCTCAAAAAAAAGAGAAGTGCAATTTTGTCAGCCAGATATTTAGATTTCAAGGCTCCAGGATTTTGGAAACTTACAGAATTTGGAAGTTTGTGAAACTATAATTTTTATCTGCATATCTAAAATATTAAGAGATGACATAAAGAACAAAATTCAGACTCAGAGTTAATCTAAACATATTTGGTTCTTTACCATGAAAAACCCTTAGAGTGATGCCCTTAAAGAGTGATTTCTACTGGGAATTATGGAAGTCTTTTGTCCTCAGCCTGGTGTAGTAGCTCCCACCTGTAATCCCAGTACTTTGAAAGGCAGAAACGGGCGAATCATTTGAGGTCAGGAGTTCGAGACCAGCCTGGCTAACATGGCAAAACATTGTCTCTACTAAAAATACAAAAATTAGCCAGGTATGGTGGTGACAAGTACCTGTAATCCAAGCTACCAGAGAGGCTGAGGCAGGAGAATCACTTGAACCCAGGAGGCAGTGATTGTGGTGAAATGAGATCGTGCCACTGCACTCCAGTCTGGGTGACAGAGCAAGATTCTTTCTCAAAAAAAAAGTAAAGTTTTGGTCCTCTTTCCTGGAGTTGCTGAGATGAGATAGAGGAGGAAACGATGAGGGCATCTTCTATAGTTTCAGTTCTCCTCCTTAGAATGGGGAGGGGAGGATATTCAGAGAGCAAAGGCCAAACCCTGGCTCCATACCCCAGCTCTACTTCTTCTTTATCCTTTAGGAAATTCCCCACCTCACTCTCTTGCTTCTGTACCCCACTGACTGCTTGGCCAAACAGGCAATGACCCCAGGAGTCCTCTCCAGGCTGATGCCACAGTTTGCTGCAGTCCACACAGGTAGATAAGGTACAATTCAGAGGTTGTATAGCTTGTGTTTCTCTGTTCTGAGGCCCAAAAAAGTTAAGTGGCTCAAATATCTTAGCATACTGGTCAGAGGGAGCGACAGGAGAGTTCTGATCTTCTGCATGTCCAGTAGGACTCTTTGACTATACTACCTTAAGTGGAAGGTATGTAGGAAGGAGTATGGGGTCACACGCAGCCACAAACACACACACACACACAGAATAGCTAAGCATGGTCCTTCCCCCTCCCAGATGGTAGTTAGGGGCCACTGTTTCAAGCAATTTTATTTGGTATTAGACAGCACCCCTGTCCTCCTCCTGCCACACACACAAGTAATTTGGAAACATCAAAGAAAATTACAGAATCATTTCATGTTCTATAAATCTGTACCACGTGTCATGAATCAAACAATTGATTAAATAAACTGGGAATGTCATGAAAGTCTCATTAATGCTCATCTCAGCTCTGCCTAGAAAAAAGTCACTCAATCAAGTACATTTTTGAAATAAAACGTATTTTCTATCCTCTCCAATCACCTGCGATTCTTAGTGTACAAATGTATAAAATGTATGCAGTTAATTGTCCACTCAAGACAAACATTTCAGGCAAAGGGCCAGGAGATTGTCTGTGGAGGCTGTGTCAGAGTTACTTTTGTTCTATGTGGGGTTCCCATTCCTACAATGGAGCACGAGTCCATGTCTTTCCAGGAATCATTCCAAAATAAGTTTTAAGAGCAGCAAAGTCATTGCACTGCAGTGTTATTATAATCTCACACCAGTGCCTACAGACCTTTAGAGAGAGGGTCCTTGCTCTAAAAGCCAAACACTGAACAGGACTGGCTGCTAAAGGAGTCTCCTACAATTGTGCCGGGGGTGGGGGGGAGGCGGGTGGGGGGGGCAGGGTGTACTCCTTAACCCATTTATGCCTAGTGTTCCATTATTGGAACGCTAAGCTTATGGGAGTTATTTATATTCTACTGCTTAAGGTCATTGCCAAGGTCTGATTTTTCACACAAAAAATTTGCAACCTCCAGCATAAATGGGTTAATTTGATCACAGAACTTAAACATAACAGCTCAAATAAAACACCTGGTTCTCTCTCTTTGCCAGTGTTCTTTCAATGGCAAAAAAGCAATTTTTTCCATAACATGAATAATAAAAAAAAAATGTACTAATGAGATTTACACAATATTGGAAAGAAGGATTATGAATAGGTAATTACACTTTTAGGAGATTTACAGATTTCAACCAGTTAAGCCCCGGGGCATGATTATCTCATTAGTCTTGTGCACTGAGAATAAATATAGAATAGAATGGGTGTGACCAGTCAATGCTACTTTTTGCCAAAAACTTGTAAAGAACAAGCTGTGGATTCAGAAGGGTTTGTACCAAAGGTTACCCAAGTGGATTTCATGCTTATGAAAGGCAAGCAGCCCCTGGCACAGTAAGCTCCCCATGTCGGAGTCATTTGCATTATCTGCCACGTTGCCAGGTACCCAAACAAACCACATTGTCTCATCCCCATCCCGGGCCTCCACTTCTCAGGGTACTTCATGTTCTTTCTATTCCACACTGAATCTACTGACCTTCCTTTCCCTCTGGCCACCTCTGTGGCTTGTTCCTCTAGCTGTCCCTGGAAATGGATTTAATCTCATCCACTCTTATATGAGCAAAGGGATCCTTCACGGCCCCTGGAAGATTAAACCCACTCTCTTGGCTTCAATTACATTCCTCCAGAAGTGAGAGAGAGCTGGGAAGGGCACGGGGCGCTGCTTGGGAGGAGCACTGATTGAGCGTGAAGAGTGAAAAAAGGAGCAATGGGTCAGGAAGAAGCCTTTCATCAACAATGACTAACACTGAACGGGCCCCCACTAAATGCAAGGCTCTATTCTAAGAGCTTTACCTATATCAATTTATCTAATTCTCTCAACAACCTCATAAGATAGACCCTACTAGAATCCCCATTGATAGAGTAGGCAATAGAAGTACAGAGAAATAAATTCAATTGTTCCAGAGTAGGATGTTGGAGCCAGGATTAGAATGCAGACAATCCTGCTCAATAATCATAATAAAGCCAATTGAATACTTAATTAGTTCAGTTTGTGTTAGTTATGTACCAAGCATTGTGTTATAGAGTTATATGTATCATCTTATCTAATCCCTACAGCAATGCCATGAAGATGGTACTATTATGACGTCCATTGATACATCATTTTTATTTTACCTCCAAAGTTCAAAACTGTTAGGCAGTGGAGCCAGGATCCAAACCAGGGGTAGAATAAAGAAACTACTTTGTATCCTCACTATTACCAGATAGTCCCTAGAGACAGAGTGAGATGCTTAAAAGACGTGGAAGACCCTACTACAGGAGATGGTCAAGGACGGGCCAGGCATTTATTCAAATGAGATACCCTTTTAAAGTTATTTCTACATTTCCATATAGCTAGGAATACATGCTTTATACTCATCTGCATTTGTTTTCATGTCTTTTCTGTACCCTTTTCCTACCAGGTTTCTATCTACTCACCCTGAGGTTGCAAACCACTGGGTTTTTTTTTTTCCTTTTATTTTCTCACCTTATGTGGATACCATGTTCAATAATTCCTTCTGCTGCTATTGCTGCTACAGCTGAGAAGTTTGAGATTATGGAAGGCCCTGAAAAACAAGTCTGAATTGTCTTCTTACAAAACAGACGTTTACTTGCTCAGTGTTTTCTGCCCAGAGTGAAGAACACGTTGTTCAGACTTGTAATGAACTGGGTGCTCCTGTAACAGCAGAACTGCCACACCCATGCATCACATCAGGAATGCTTTCCTGCTCTTCAGATCTGTATCTATAGGGTAATGTGAGGTTCTGGCATACTTGGAACCTTGTGTTCAGTCATAAATCAAGAAGCAATATATTCCACATTGATGAAACATCCTTAGATTCTAAATCCATTATTGCAATGGAGTCAGTTTCTCTAGGAGGGAGGACGTCATAACAAGTATGGTGATAATTATTACCCAATATTTATTAAGCGTTTACTATGTGTCGCTCCACTCAGCACTTTACATTTCTTTCATTTAATCCTCACACACAAAAGAAAATTGAAATATATACTGACAGCCATCACCAGATTAAAGATGAAGAAACTGAAACAGGAGGGTTGAGTAACTTGTTGAGAGTCACATAGTTGGGAGTGGTGAAACCACTACTTAGACACAACCACTGGACTCTCACAAGACCCTTAACCACTATCCAATATGGCCTCCCACCATCTCAATATGATCAATTAACACAGCATTGCAAAACATTGTGTCTTAGTCTTTTTGGGCTGCTATCACAAGACATCATAAAGTGGGTGCCTTATATACAACATTTATTTCTTATAGATCTGGAGGCTCAAGGTCAAGGCATTGATATGTTTGGTGTCTGTTTCCTGGCTCATAGAAGGTGCCTTATTGCTATGTCCCCACAGGGTTGAAGGGTGAACTACCTCTCTGGGGTCTCTTTTATAAGGGCACTAATTCCATTTATGAGGGCTCTGTCCTCATAATCAAATTACTTCCTAAAGGTATCACCTTCCAATGCTAGCAACTTAGGGGCTAGGATTTCAACGTATGAATCTTGAGAGGATGTAAACATTCAGTCCAGTGCCCCCAAATGCCATCTGAGGGATCTGAATCTATAGCATATGTCTTGAAGCCCATCTTTCATAGGATCCTGTTCTCTCCTCATACGCTTATTTAGTTACATCTAATCATCCTCAGGAATACAGTTTGAAGAACTGAAGTCAGGATCTTATTTAAAGTACAAGGGGTCCTGCTTTAGAACACATTGATTTTGTTGTCGTTTTTGTTAGGAGGAGGGAGTTCAATTTTGTTTTATGCCATTGAGGCTAATCTTGTTAAAGTATTTAGCTTCAGAAACATGGCAAAATCATTTTTTAAAAATTTTAACCACTTTCTTTTTGCATAAAAGTTTTAGGTCTTTTTTTTTTAATGACACTGATACCCCAAAACCAAGGAAGTAAAAGAACATTTTAAATATTATATATAAAAGGACAAGAGTATATTAGATGAAAGTTTATCCATAAAAATTAAGACTATAAAGACAGATCCAGCTAAATAAAGAAGTATAGAATCCAGACGCAAGACTGACTTAAAAAACGACAGTACTGTGGAAATATTATCCTAAAGTTTCCTTAGAAATGGGTTTTCCCATTACCCTGTTTCCACATGAAAAAAGATAAGGCCCACAGTGTGGAAGTAACTTGTTTAGAATAACACTAGTAATTGGGGCCTGATTTTGTCATCCATTCTCAGCCTCGTTACTTCTTTTCCATTTGGATTTTTTGTTTCCTATTTAGTTTTCCCCCGACCCTCTTTCCTCACTCTCTTCACCGAAGGCAATTTTTCATTAAAGAGCCTGCTGGCACATTCGGCAAAAGATCTACGTTCAAGTTCCACTTCTGCCACAAGCTCGCTGTGGAACAAAGCATCTGCCCTGGTGTTCCCTTGCTGTAACCCTGCTCAGCTGCCTCTCTCTCACTGATCCCCAAACAAGGACAATGCCTGCACTGCTGATGGATGTACCCTAGAGCACAGGCCACACGGACAGGGACGACTGACTCTCTCTCACTCTGAATTTCACAATTCGGGAAGCCCTTGTCTCTCAGCCAGCTACTTTTTTAAGCACCTGGAAGCCACAAGCAAGTGATGCAACATGTTCTCTCGACAACAGGCCAGAGACAAGATTAAATATTGGTCTTTCTCATGAACATTCAGCCAAAAGTCAAACATTACTTTCCCCCTTTACTATGGTGAAGTAAAATATTTGTGTCCAGTGGCTTCAGGGCATTTCATCACTTTAGTTCTTTCTTTTCACAGGAACTCTACAATGTGAACAGATCAATGGTGTTCGTCAACTAGTGTCACGATTTGAGCAGCCAATACCAGATACTACCCTGGAAGCTTCTTTTGCCTTCCTCACATACTGGAGGGCACAGGGAACTTCTTTGCAAGTGCCAGTGAGGAAGAGAGGGGTTTCTATGCCTTCCGTAGCGATTGGAAGTCTCCTACTATCTCAGGCAGTGCCTGCTTTGTCCACATCATGGCCCTAACTGCCACTTGGGATGGCCCAGAGGAGGGTACCAGCTGCCAACCCATCTGCCGGCAGTTCTGTGAAACAGGTTCAACTAGTAAAATCAGTCAATTGCCAAGCCCAGATGATCATGACCCTGAAGCTTCCATCAGAAAAAGGTCAAAACCCTGCCACTGAAAAGAGGTGTCAGAAAACACAGGGAGTGGTTCTGGTGCAATGATTCTGGCAGCAGACAGGTCTTTTGTTCAACAGTTATAGCTTACTAGTCGATGTTATGGATTGGATTGTGTTTGCCCAATATTTTTATGGTGAAATCCTAGCCCCCAGCACCTCTGCAAGTGACCTAATTTGGATGGGGTTGTTGCAGATGCAATTAGTTCAGATGAGGTCATACTGGAGTAGGAACAGCCCCAATCCAATATGACTGGTGTTCTCACAAGAAGACACAGACACAGGGAGAACACCATTGTAAAGAGGAGGGCAGAGATCAAAGCGATGCCAAAGCATGGCAGGACACCAGAAGCTAGGAGAGAGGCATGGGAGAGATTTCTCCCTTATAACTCACTAAAGGAATCAGCCCTGTGACACCTTGATCTTGTACTTCCAGCCCCCAGAACTGTGAGACAATAAATTCCTGTTGTTTAAGCCACCCAGGCTGTGGTACTTTGCTATGGCAACCCTGGAAAATGAATACAGACCATATTTCCAAAGTTTTGAGAGGCTTAACATAAAGCTCTAGTTATCTGTATATTCCAGAATCACATTATCAGATAGAAAAAGGTTGGTATAATTCGTAACACTGAATATTTCTCCTTATTGGGTGATACATTGTTTATCTACACTCAGCAAATACCATCAATCGAATCCTCAAAATAAACTAAGAAAACCTCATTGATAAAAACATGCGTTTCTCTGTACACTCCTTTCCTAAGCAATGTATCATTTCCAAAGTTTAGTTAAGACCAGCTCAGAATTTCTGAGCCTACCGGTATACCTGAGATGCATATTCCTTCCTTCCCTCAACAAGTGTTACTGTGAATACACTGACAGGCATGAGGGATCCAATAGTGGGCAAAGCAGGTAGCCATTGTTTTCATAATGGCTTATGTTTACCAAGTAAGACAGCTATTGATCTAACAATCACTCAAATACATAGAACTATTAACTGTGACAAGTGCGATGAAGGAGTAGCATCACGTTCTGCCACCAGTTACTTCCCCTTGGAACTGTGGGCAGGCACAGCTGGGCTTACTCTGTATTCTGTGTGTAAAGTTGCAGTACTGTGAGTTTTCTCCCATCAAAAGAAAACACTGAATATTATATGCAGGCATCAGACTACCTGTCAAAAATAATCATATGAATAAAACACAGGCTCCAAAAGAAGGATAGGATAGGAGCTGAAAGGGCTGAAAAAGAGAAGCAGAGAGGCAAGTGGGACATGAAGACAGTTAAAGTAGTAGGACACTTCCAGGAGAAGATGCTGACACCAGGTTTCTGCACTCGGGATTCAAGAACAAGAGAGTGAGAACATGTGCCCAGTGCTGTAAGCATGGCAGTGGGGAAGGGCACGTGGTCAGGCATGAGACTTTGTGCCGTTAAAAGGCTCTTGCCCAAAATAAAAGCCTACCTTTGTTTGCAGCTCTGTCCTTTTAAACTGGAACGTCACTGTTCAGCATGCTCTTTGCTCTATGCGATTGCAAGCACTTTATCCTGCTGCCAAATGAAGTCTCTGGTCACCAGAGAAGCTGCTGAATGCTGCTGAGCAGGGGGCTGAAAATCCATTGAATTAGGCCTGAACATTGCAAAAGAAGCTGCCTCTCTCAGTTACTCTGTCAAGTCACGTTATAATTGTCTCTCGGATCACATGCCATCTTTTTCCACAGGTGGGATATAGCCAGGGTTCCCACTGCCAGCATGACCCCCCAGGCCTCTACAAACTGGTCTGCAGCTGCTGTGTCACTTGCTCTTGGCAGAATATAACAAGATAAACTGCTTCCTTGGCATTTAGTTTTACACTTAGCATGGGTTATATTTATACTTTTTGCCTGTTGGTGATGACCAACTTGGATGATCTACTTTGAGGTCACCCAAACAACCTAGGCATAACTGATTCCAAAATAACTTTAAAACAATAAATACATCACCATGTGAAAACATGTACACTTCTATTTTCTGAAACAACTATTCAGGGAACACCTTTACTGATAGCTAGAGGCTAGGTGGATGAGAAAATTATACCGGGGGGAGGGGGGGTGAACTCCATCGTAAAACAAAAATAAGTTTGTATCCCCAAACAGAATTCTATAACCCTTGATTTGGCCTTGCCTGCCTGAGTTTACATGATTCAAAATTTAGATGCAGTAGTTGGAGATGTCAAGACATCCTTAGGTAATTAGATGCATCACTATAACGCCCAGGTGAATGACCTGAGATGAAGGCGATATATTTTTAATGCTTTTATGTTAAATGGTAAGGCTAAAGCACGTTTAGCACATTTAGCATCATGTGTAAAAGTGAGGAGAAGAAATATGATCTCCAAAAGGTAAAATGTGAACAGAAACAAATTATCTGTGAATAAGAGAGAGGTAGAATGTCCTGGATGTGGAAGATGGCAGCTGGTTCTCAGAGCCCGGGCCTAGGACCAGCAGCATCAGCCATACCTGGGAACTATTTAGAAAAACAAATTCTCAGTTCTTATCCCAGACCTACTGAACCAGAAACTCTGTTTAGGGAGCTCAACAATCCATAGTTAACAAGCTTTCTAGAGATTCTGATGCATGCTCCTGTTTGAGAGCATCTGAGTTAGGGCATGAAGACCCAAGAACAAGAGAGAGAAAAGCAAGACAGAGCAAATCATCTTCCCCGAAGCAGGATTACGAGGGCAGAGCTTAAATGTCTCCAGGGAAAGAAACCCTAATCCTGTAGTCTGTAAATTATTAGAGTCTAACAATCTAAACAATGATGATGAAGAGATGAAAAGTCATTAAACTGTTAAATTGTTTTTCAACTGAATGGGTGACAGCCGTGATCCCTGTCCTTGTGACATTTTCAGAATTTCTACAAGTTCACTGTAAACAGTGTTTTCATCTCCAAATTTTTAAGTGAGTGAAATCAGCCTTGAGCCCAGGTAGCTGAAGTTTTTGTGGTCTGGCAAGCATTTGGTATGACTCTCTTCACCTGAATCTGAGCATTTTCCCTCTGAATCGTTTGCTGAGTGAGAAGAATTTGAAAAGGAGTTAATAAAACACATTCTTTGTGGTTGGAAAATTATAATATCCTCTGATCATAGACTAGCTAAGTCAGTACAAGCAAACGAGATGCGGATAAGAAACATACAACGCTTCTACATTGTGTTGTCTTTCTAATTATTGTATATACCTAGAGAAATTTCTAGCAGAGGTCACTGGCCAAAAGGCATGTTGAAGAGATTAAAAATTCAAGAAGAGGAAAATGTACTACAATAAAATAAGCTTGAGTATAGAGTGAATGTGTTTGTCCAACCTAAAAATGCCAGAGACATTTCTTCATCCTCCTCACCACCCCAAATATTACAAGCTACTCTGGGATATTAACAAGAAAGAGTTTTATGTAAATGGAAGTTTCCTTTTTCTTTTAAACTCTTTCATTTAGTGAAGATTAAAAAGGCACTGTGTGCTTATAAAAGTGACATCCATTTGCTAGTTCAGTTCCCCCAGGCTAGAAAAGTAAATGGACATTTTGGCAAAAAGTCGTAACTAACCGTCAAAGTTGGTATACCAGTCATGCTTGAGAAACACTTTATTTATTCATTGTTCTATTGTGGAAGATAGTACAAGATTACATTTTGAACATACTGGGAATATTCAAATAAAATTTCTTTTTGGATATGCCTAACAGGTTTTCAAATACTATTGTGAACCTCATATCTCTCCCACAAATAGACATTTCAAAAGATCCTTCAAAAAACACAGCCAAGGATGTTAGCTTCAGAGCCATCAAATCAATTAAGTTCCAGCTTATGGAAATTATTTCACTGAAAAACTAACATTTGTTCAGCCAGGCCCAGGAATCTATGAGTCCATACTCAATTTTCTCTATAAATTTTCCTACCTTCCTTCCTTCCTTGCTTCCTTCCTTCCAAGGATAGCAGCCTATGGTCATACCTCTGCCAAAAATTTTTAGGAAACTGGGAAGAAATATACAAAATTAATAATCTAATATTTTCAACCTGTAGCTATAACCCCCCTCTAATATTGGTCTTATGCTGGCAAAACACAGATAATGCTTTAGATGAGCCTAAATTTTATAACTTTCCCTACAATCTCATACCACCAAGAATAGACAAAATTGTTTATCTCTTGTTTTAAGATAATGCAAATTTACTCTGGGATGTCATGCCATTTTTACAGATCATCAACCCAAGCTCTAGTGTAGTTCATTCCCCAGTGGTCTTCAAAGCTATATCATATGGCATGGGAAATAGTTCAGACCTTGCTAGCCTCATAACTGCTACTAATGAGAAGATCTCTAAGAAGCATCAACCCAGAGGGTTGCTCAAAGGAATTCAAGTATCTGGCTGTAGCTAAATTTCCTATGGGACTTAAAAAGCTGACCTGTTATTTGAGCTGGAACATAGCCAGCTTTGTTGTTATCTGTAGCAAGTAGCTTTGCATAGGGTTGAGAAAGCCAAATATCTCAAACAGAGGAGGACTCAGGTAGCTAGTGAATTGAGACTATGTCACACACAAACACAGACATACAGAGTCTAGAAACTCTGCATTCCTGTAGCATGGTATGTCTCTACCTCAGAAGTATGCTGCTCTTTTGTTTTGTTCTCTTTCTTTCCTTTTCAACTAAATGGGGTTTGACAGTGACGAGAGCCATGTGAGGGTTGTCCTTCAGGTTTCGTCAATTGTATAAAACTGACTTTCCATTGTTCACCTTCTTCTAAATTTGCACTTTTCACTATAGGCATGATATATGTCAAACCTCATTACAATACAAACTTTTGAAAGATAGATATTTTTATACCTCTTAACTATGATTTTTTTTATTTACTCAAGACACAATACAATAGGTTTTCTTTTTAACTAAATTATCTGGACGATCCTGTGTTATTTTAACAAAATAACCTGAAAGAAATTGGTAATTATAAGTAAGCACAAATATTTTAGAAGAAACCAAGTCTTGTCATTGACTTAGCACTTATTTTCTCAATATTATCCCAGAAGTTCTGCTTACCATTTACTGACTTACACGGGGATGCAACATATGGGAACGTTTTCATATGAACCTCTTTTTGCTTTCCATACCATCTCCTGGTTCTGTCACTTATTTAAACAAGTTATTTTACTTGGATAAACTACTTTTATTATTGTTTTGTTTTGCTTTTACATGAAACGGATAGATTGTCTCTTAAATTCTTTGTTTCATGGGGCGCAAAATGGTAAAACAGTGTTCTGAACTTGAAGATAGCTATAGTGTCAAGGGCCGAGACCAAATTGGCCAACGGACTCCCTGGTGTATAATGAGGCAGTTGGCCTTTCTGTTCACTAAATTCCTTTCTATACCATAAATCTCTTATACTCCGTTAGGACAATCGAGTACTCACATTTTCCGATACATTTCATGAGTTTTTTCTATAAAGTCCAAATCACTCCATTTAATTCAATTTAAGACAATTGATTTATTGACTCATTTAACAAATACATATTGAGCATTTGTATGTTCCAGGCATTTTGCTACATACTGCCCTTAAGAAGTTCATAGTCCATAATTTTACATATTTTGTATCTGACACATATTTATATTTTTAAAAGCTACATATAGTCTTATGTAGTGGTTTATCCATTTTGTTTATGTGTGTTAATGTAGACATGCCCAACTAAGTCTAACACCCTTGAAACTAGGTATCTTCAAGTTCAGAAGAACATTTTATCAATTTTAGACCTATTAGACAAAGAAATTAAGAGACAGTCTGTTTCATATAAAAACAAATAAATCAATAATAAAAAATAATTTATCCAAGCACATTAAGGGAATACTATAGATATTTTTATTACATTTTTCAGGTAAGGTAGCAATCAGTAATTTAAGTGCTTGATTGTGAGTGAAGATGATTGAAATGAAATCCAAACGAGATTTGAGGAACATATTTTCTCGCAAGTTCTTTCTCACTGATTCTTAACCATATTTGCTTGGAAGTGCTATGTCACAAATCTTTAACCATTACCAATCATTACTTAGATTTGTACAGAAATCTAGTATAAAGTTAGATCAATTAGGCACATAGATTCAGGTTTCGTTTCTGATTATATTTTTATCAAAATCTAATAGGCCTCAAAGTTCATTAGCTAGACGTAGAATTTCTAATCTAATTCCTCTAAGACCCTATAAAATGACTTATCAGTATTTCTAAGTATCAGTTATCAGTATTTCTAAGTATGGTGGAATATTATATTATCATTGCTTTCCATCCCATATCTTAGAAAACAAAGCTGTTCATAGGCATAGACATTTTAACTACACCGGATTTAAGAAACACTAGACACATCACCATGCCTCTGAATATCTCCCCAGCTGACAGAAAATCATCTTTTGAATTTCTCTATTAAAGGTGCCTTTTTTGGGGCTTCAGATACACAGTCATCAAGAATGGCCTGATTACAATAATGGTAACTACTCATTCAGTGTCTAAGCTATTATATATATTGTGATTCTTGTATGTATCTAAAACATCCTTATAAAGTATTATCTCTTTTTTTTTTCTAAGATAAAGGAAGTGAAATGAGGGTGGTCACCTACATGGGATGCAGAGGAGCCAGCATTTAAACCCTGTGCTCTTTTACCATGGCATCTTGGGTCACTCTATTCAGCCATCATCAGTGTTCAGTGGTCCACTGTCAAAAATTTTATTAGATTATTCTTTAAGATGTTTACAAATAATGCCAGAAATATTTTTAATAGTAGAGAAAAACCAAATGATACATCTGGGAAATGGGACATTTCTCAAGATGATAATAACTGAGCTTGGTTCTCTAAATAAAGTTATTAGGTAGAAAAAGACACACATTAGACTACAAGATTTGGAGAAAACAAATATAATAATAATGATAGCATTCACTGAAAACTTACCATGTGCATTCACTGTCCTCAGTGCTACACATACACCTATCTTACTCATTTGAGCCCTTCAGTCAGAGAAATACACCAAATTTGGAGAAATCTCAGAGAAAAAAGTAGACAGGAAAATAAGAACATCCCAAACATTTCTTACTTCAGGCACATTCCTTGGCATAGACAGATACTTTGAAAAGTGACTCTGTAACTATCGGAACACATCACATTCTTCTGACCAAGAACCTACAACCTCAAATAAAGTATATTACCTACATAAGAAGCAGAGACAAATCCAGGTTTGCTGGGCCTAGCAGTTATGCAATTTGGGAGTCTCCTGTTTAAGAGTACAAAATTGTGGATACAAAAGTGCTTGTAAAATCCACAGTGTTTATAACTGATTGCTATTATTTTATGCTTTTGAATTTTACAAGCACATATGATCACATCTATGCATGGCAAGAGCTCCTGTTGAGACTTGGAAGGCCTCCGTGCAAGTGAGAAGTCTTAAAGCTTGAGTTTCATTTGCTTCAAAGTATAGCTTCAGTCTCTGACAACAAGCAAGACTGAAGTTAATTCATTTAGCATGATGATAAAAATGAAATCATCAATGAAGTTGCAAGCTTAGGATATTCTTCCCATTAACCACCAGCAGCCCAACTATTTAACTAAAGGAACTTTGTAATATCTGGACTCAAGAACTGAGATAAATGCCATAACCAATCATCCAGTTGAATACTGAGGTACATGTATCAGGTTCGAAAGTGACTCTAAAGGTACTTGCCTGGCAGAACAAAGTGGCATATTATTACACTCCTTATACACTTTCTGAGGAGCAGCAATCACCTCTCCCTCCTAAATGCGTCAAAACACATCAGAGCATTAGAAAAACAACTCAGACATTTACCACGTTTCCATTCTTGTATACTGACCCAAGGGATAGGAAGGGCCAAGGTTTGGTGAGGCAGACAGCATCCTGTTACACATAAGCCACACAGAAGTACAGAATTCATTTCTTGAATTGCTATGACACCCTGGGCCCCTTTGTTTCTCAATAATAGATGGACTCATTTTTCCTTCCATCTTATAAAAATGCCCTTGGAAGGAATTTACATGCAGTCAGAGAGCATTAAAACCTTCTTTAGTGAAACCACCCAATCCTAATACTACCCTAGAAAAGATAAAGAAAAATGAAATCTAGATATAAGAATCAAAGGGATCAGGTGAACAGGATCTCAATGGCTTTCAAAGAGAGTAATTTAATAAAATGAACTAGCATGATATTCCATTCAAAAGCAATCTGAAATGAAAGAAAAATGTCTTAGGTTGGGTGAAACATACATTTTTAGATGGTAGACATAAACTGAATTATTTGCACCCTTAGATTTTTTGAAGGCCAGAGAGATCAAACATCTCTCTGCTGTTTGTTTGATTTGGTCTGAGTTGAAGCCAAGAGATGTGGTGATGGAAGTTTGGAAAAACAATTAAAAAGAAATGTATGCAGTGGTTTTTCTGGGATCCTAATTAACTGACCCATTTCTAGGTAACATTAGGGAAGTTGTGGGCTGTGATTATTATCTCTTTAAAGTCCTAATTAAAATGTCAAACTGTAAGGTAGAATGTCTTCAAAGCTGCATGTAATTTGATTGTGTTGGCTTATTGGAAAAATGGCCTTGGAAATACAAATAAACCAGCCACTAAAAAGATCCCAGAAGTCCAGGCTTTATTCCAGAAGTATAATCTGTTGAACCAATAGCATTTTATAACTAACCACTCACCAAGTGGTAGGCATCCAAATGTCAAAGCCTGTTTCATAACATGGTAACACATAACATGCTGGAGAAGAATGCCTCTCCATAGCATATTTGGGTTTGAAAAGAGTATTTGGGGTTAGTTCACCTACAAATGCTTATGTGCTTATCACCCAGACTTAAATGTTCTTATTTGGTGAGCTTCAGAAGTTGCCGGCACCCTACCCACTTTCTAAATTAGTCTGCTAGAGTTTTGTAGCTCTGAAAGAATTCCTGCATACTGTGGCAGACTTCTGTTACTCTGAAGTATCAAAATCTTGGCAGAATGAATTCCCTATCACATCTGTGCATGGGTGTTAGGAAGCTGCCCTTCACTTATAAAACTCATGCAGATATGACCCTTTGAGATATAAGTAAGAAAAAAAAACAATCAAAAACTGGCTTAAATAACGAAGACATTGGTTGTCATATAGCAAGTACAGCAGTTAATAAAATATCTCAATGACATCAAATGACCTACTTTCTTTTGAGTTTTCCACAATGTGATTCTCAGTCAGCCGCTCCCCTCATTATCACACTGTGGTTACATCAGTTCTAGGCATGGTCTCTTCATAACCATTTTGAAAGGGAGGAAAACAGAAATGTTGCCTCCCATGCATATCTTTTTCTTTTGAGACGGAGTTTCACTCTTGACATCCAGGCTGGAGTACAATGGTGCGATCTCAGCTCACGGCAACCTCCACCTCCCGGGTTCAAGTGATTCTGCTGCCTCAGCCTCCCAAGTAGCTGGGATTACAGGCACCTGCCACTACACCCAGCTAATTTTGTATTTTTTGTAGAAATGGGGTTTCACCATGTTGGTCAGGTTGGTCTCAAACTCCTGACCTCGTGATCTACCTGCCTCAGCCTCCCAAAGTGCTGGGATTATAGATGTGAGCCACCGCGCCCAGCCGCATGTCCTTTTTTCCTTTCCTAGAAACCCGTCAGCATACTTGCTACATTTCATTCTCCAGAGTTGTATCATATGCCCATTCCTAAACCAGACATCATCTTTCGATGACAATTGCTCTGACTAGAGAGCTAATCAAGACTCATCTCCATTTCCACGGCTAAGGAGGGATTCAGTCTGCCCTGACTGTACATGCATGTCATACTGACATCGAAAAACAAATTTTAAGTTTATTAGCAAGATAAAAAAAATGGAAGAAATGCTGGGTAGGCCACTAACAGTGTCTACCCCAGTAAGTGATACGTCTACTGCACCAGTGTCCGTAGGTTCCAGGTGTGGGTAGATTTCTATTGACACATTGATCACAATCTCTCTTCTAACTCCACTCATGGCAACATGTTTACAAAATACCTAGTCAAGACCTTTGGCCGTAAATAAGAAAAAAAATTATTTCCACCTTGAAGTTAATCTATTCATTCACTTATTTATTCACAAATATAGATTGAGCAGGCCCTGTACTGGACATAACATGAACAAGCAAGATATGATCTGTAATATGAGTCAGCCTATAGTCCAGTAGGGAGAATAATAAAGACAAACAGGCAGTGTCACATCCCCTTTGATGGGGAATGCACAGTACTCTAAAGTACTTTAATAGTAAAGTATTATAAGTGCTTTCATAGCAAAAGTCCTGGAGAACGACATAGATGCACATAGATGTATTTTATCCAGTTTCATAGACAAAGAGATCACTGAGGTAAGAAATGAAAATATATGGATGAGTTGTAAGTAGAAAGACTTAAAAGGAGACTAAAAGAACCCTACAACCTTGGCACTTCTCTAATTAACTTTGACCTATTGAGCTAACTTCTCTAGAATACTTATACTGTGAAAACAGGGATTCTTAAATTGGAGTACATGAATGTAATTCAGAAGATGAGTAAACTTAAAGAATAAAAAAATCCTTGTTTTAATAACACTTAACTGAAATTTAACATTTTTTCAATAAAAAAAATATTGGCAAAAAATCAACATGTACTACAGGGTCCCTGAGTTAGAATTTTACTTATACCAGACTTGTGATAACTTCACGATGGTGCAAAAGCAATTTGCATTCAGCAGAAACCATACTTCGAATTTTGAATTTTGATTTTTACCCCAGGCTAGCAATATATAGTATGATATTCCGTCATGATGTTGAGCAGTGGTAGTGAGCCTCAGATTCCAGTCAGCCACATGCCCAAAAGAGCAACCAACTGATACTCTACAATGTACTATGTTCCCTGATGATTTTGCCCAACTGTAGGCTAATGTAAGTATTCAGAGCATGTTTAAGGTAGGCTACACTAAGCTATGATGCTCTGTAGTCAGGTGCATTAAGTGCATCTTAAACTTAAGATATTCAAATTATGATGGGTTTACTGAGACATACCCCATTGTAACTCAAGGAGCATTTGTATTATCATTACCCATGACTCTGTCAACAATAGAAATCATAGATATTTTATATTAAATTACAGTTGGTGCAGATATGTCAAAAGAGTATTCAAATGTATTTCCATTATAAGCCTTACCACTAATATTGTTCTTTAAACCATTAATGTAAATAATATATTTTTTAACATTTGGTTACTGTATTCCAATATAATTAGTTTCATATTTTATTTTCTATTTCTATATATTTTATTTTATGCATCTAAAGCAATCATCAGAGAAGGGGTTCATAAATCTCAACGGACTGATAGGGTTGCATATTTTTCCTCAGGTCAGACATGAAGGATTTGGAAAAGGTACAAATTCACTTTTGTTATAATTAACCTGCCCAATTACATTTTGTGTTGCACTTTCAGCATTGTTAGCTTATATAGTTTGCTGTGTCCCCACCCAAATCTCATCTTGAGTTATAGCTCCCATAATTCCCACATGTTGTGGGAGGGACTTGGTGGGAGGTAAGTGAATCCTGGGGGCGAGTCTTCCCCATGCTGTTCTCTTGATAGTAAATAAGTCTCATGAGATCTGATGGTTTTACAAAGGGGAGTTCCCCTACACAAGATCTTTTGCCTGCCACCATGTAAGATGTGACTTTGCTTCTCCCTTCCCTTCCATCATGATTGTGAGGCCTCCCCAGTCTTACAAGTATTCAAATGTATTTCCATTATAAGACTTATCACTAGATATTGGTCTTTAAACCATTAAAGAACTGTTGAACTGTGAGTTCATTAAACCTCTTTCCTTTATAAACTACCCAGTCTTGGGTATGTCTTTATTAGCAGCGTGAAAATGAACTAATATACTAGCCCTGTGGAAATAAAATATTCTTTTAGGGGAGCAGTAGAAGCTCTCTGAGTCTATGAGTTTGTCATTTTCTTTTTATAAGAGCTTCAGTGCTATCAGAAAATCCATTCTACATCAAAGTTCTTAGAATCATTGTGACTGCCATAATGGTCAAGTTCAGCAGCTTCTTAAGCACTTGCCTTAGTAGGCACTTCATCACAGTCATTAACAGTGGTAATTTGATTGAATGAGTTGCTACTACATGCCACAGATTACCAGCATATAATTTCAGCATTGTGTTCAGACTCAAGAACATGAAGAAATCAATTTTCAAATGCCATTTTGGAGCATCTGTTACCTGAGACCACTTGTGGAATCAATTTCTATATCAGTCAGGGTCCATGCAGGAGACAGAAACTGTATCAGTTATTTGAACTAAAGGAATTTAATATTTAAAAAATTTGTTCAGTATAAACTTGTTAACTAAGGCAAGAATAAGACACTGAGTTATCATTCAGTAAACTTTGAAACAAAGTACAGTTAGCAAATATTTCATTATATGACTGATAGTAAATATTTTCAGCTTTGCAATCATATGATGTCAAGTACTGAATTCTTCTATTATAGAACAAAAGCAGCCATAAACAATACAGACACAAGTTTTCCTATCACTGCATTAAGATATTATGGAAGTAACACAGGAAGCAGCCACATGCCTTGGCCTGAGAAAACAAAGGAAAGAGGTTGGGATTTATTTAAACGTAGAGGCCTAAAGGGAAGACCTTGTGTAGCTGAAACTGAGACTCCCAAGGAGAGGTTGCCAGCTGTGCTAATGCCACTGAGGTTGTAGAATTGTTAACTGCCCACCGTTCCCCTTGCTCACTGCCTAGAGAGTGCCTATTTATCAAGACAGGGGAAATGCAATAGAGTTTAATTTACACAGAGCCAGCTATGGGGGAATTTTATTATTTCACAAATCAGTCTTTCTGAAAACTTGGAGACTGGAGTTTTTAAGGATCATTTGATGGGTAGGGAGCTGGTGACTCGGGAGTGCTGATTGGTAGGGTTGGAGATAAAATCACAGGGAGCTGAAGCACACCTCTTGCTCAGAGTTAGTTCCTGAGTGGGGGCCACAAGACCAGGTAAGCTAGTTTATCAATCTGGGTGGTGTCAGATTATCAACTGAGTACAAGGTGTGCAAAAATATCTCAAGCACTGATCTTGTTTTACGGCAGTACTGTTATCCCTAAAAGCAATCTAGGGAGGTTCAGAATCTTGCAGCCTCCGACTACATGACTCCTAAACTGTAATTTCTAATCTTATAGCAAATTTGTTAGTCCTGTACAGACAATGTAGTCTCCAGGCAGGAAAGATGTTTGTTTTGGAAAAGCGCTGTTATTATCTTTGCTTCAAAGGTAAACTATAAATTAAGTTTCTCCCAAAATAAGTTTGGCCCACCATCAATGAACAAGGACAGCATGGAGGTTAGAAGCAAGATGGAGTCGCCTAGGTCAGGTCTCTTTCACTGTAATACTTGACTCAGTTATAATTTTTGCAAAGGCAGATTCAGGATAACCCAACTCTGCAAGTGTTGAAAAAACAAAAACAACAAATGGCTTCAGCTATTGTTATGGGAAAGTGTTGCCACTGCAAATGTGAATTATTGAACAGGAGGAAAAACACGCAAAACAAACAGGAAGAAGAAAATTCCTTCCCCCTTTTCCAGCCTTGTCATCTTCCTGTAGTGTTCCCTTTTGGTAGAACCTAGCAGGGGCCAGCTGACCATGCTGAAATGTAGTTTACAAAGTCCTAGCCCCAGCATCACAACATGGAGTTTAGAAAGGTGGGCTTGGAGCTGAGAAATAATAGCTTTATAACTGGCACACAGTGGTTCATTAGCTTCACTAAGCTACCCAAAAACTCAGCGAACAAAAACAAGCCAGGAATGAACCTGCCCAACTTTTTCATGAACTCTGATTAGTGAATAACCCTATTAAGTAGTCTTTATGAACGGTTCATTTCAGTATAGTTCATTTTTGACACACCTGTGTCCTAAAAGAGTATTGGAAGTATAGTTTCCTTTCTTACCAGTTTGAAAGAAAGTAACTATAACTAACCAGTAAAAGCCATGGTCCTGTTTGGGCCACTTCTGAAAGAGAAAAGGCCGTCGAGGCTGAGGCAGGTTCTCCTAGTATTATTATTACCGCTTCTGGGCAGACACAGATGGTTCCATCAACTCTTCAAAGTCTCCTGGGAAATTAAAAGGCATACTAAATTAATTTAGCATTTTAAATAAATTAGTAATGTTTTTTAATGAAGTTCTTCATCGCTGTGGGTGGCAGAAATGGACTCAAGATGGAAGAGATGATAATTAGTCAGCTCTTTTATTTAGGGAACCTGGTCCCTGGTCAGAAGGACCACACATTCTTTGCCCTTGGATAATCTCCACTGTGAATAATCACACGGATTCTGAGAAATAAAAGAAAATACAGCACACTCCAGGTTAACATGCCATCGTTGGAAGGCTCATCAAATATTCCAGGTTCCAGTTTCCCTATGATGTTTGCACCAACAACACAGTGGGCCACATAATATCTGGAATTTTTTTTTCCTGTTTTTACCAGCCTAAGCCTTTGAAAAAGAAAGAAACAAAAACCTTTGCAAAACTATATGGCCTTGTTTAGAAACTGACTAGTGCCATTCAGTGCTTGATCATTTCCCTATACACTGCATGGTTGTGACATTTTATCTTATTGAGTATGGTTTCCTCTGTCAAAAAGCATGTACTATGGGTTACTGCTTGGTGTCCAAAGGCCGCCATCGCTAAAATGTTTACAACATGGTTAGGAGAGCAGAATGGAAATACATGAAACACTGGATTTAACAGAATGTTAAAGGAGACAAATTCTTTCTCAGAATCCTCGCTAATATACCTATTCCTGGAATGGAAGACTAGACCTCACCACCTCAAAAGATGACTATCGGTGACCCAAATATGCTACCCCAAAACAGTGCTCTCAAAATGTTTTGTGCTGATTGTTTTGAGAAACTGCAAACACAGGAGAAGCTCTGAAAAGACAGTACAAGTTTCCCTTTGCTAAAGAAAATTAATACGTATAAAGGCAATCTCTATTTGTAAGGGTATCCATCTCTCTGTACCAAGAAGAGAAGGATGACTTTAAATTACTAGAAACTGTATCAATAGAGAAGGCACCAACAAAAATCTGTGTAACACACCTTACCCTTGTTTACCAAGCTTTTCCTGATCATCTCATTACAGCCTCCCCCAATATCCTCCTTTGTTTCAGCTGAAGATGGTATTTCAGCCTAAACTCAAAGCTACTTCTTGAAGATTGACTCATTTTCCCTGGGTATAGCCCATGTATAAACGAAGTATACACACTCTAACGGGCTTTTTTCTTGTTAATCTCTCTTTCGTTACAGGAGCTCATTTCAACTAAGAACTCAGAAGGGTAGAGAGAAAATTATTTTTGTCTTCCCCACACTAACAGAGAAAAAAAAAAAAGCAGTCACAAGCTGAAGTACGCAGCCCAAGGTTTCCAGTTAAAAACAGAATGAATAATCTGTCACAGGAATCATTTTTAAATGTTTTTAAAATTAATTTTTCTAAAAGTAGAATTTAGACTGGGCCTTGAAGAATCCGTATAATCTAATTCAAGGGAAGTAGGGCTAAGAAAACCGCTGAGCAGAAGCACAGAAGCAAAAGTAAAAATTCTGACCTAGGTGAGGCAAGGTCTAGAGATTTGATAAAAGAACTGTTTGCAGCGGAATGTGTCTGAGACACGCCACCAAAGTATGTTACAAGCAACGAATCCATGTGGGTCTGCAGCAACCTCAGTTCTTGCCTCCTCGGAAGAAAGAATTCGACTGAGGGATTTAAGGCAGAAGGAGAGACTGAGGCAAATTTAACAGCAGGAGTTAAAGTTTATTAAAAAGCTTTAGAGAAGGAATGAAAGGAAGTGAAGTACACTTAGAAGAGACGCAAGCACGTGGCTTGAAAGAGTCAAGCGCACTGTTTGGCTTTTTAATTTGGGGTTTTCTATGTCGGCGTAGTTCTGGGGTCTGGCGTCCCTTCTCCCGATTCTTCCCTTGGGGTGGGCTGTCTGCATGCACAGTGCTCTGCCAGCACTTGGGAGGTGAGCATGCACAGTGTGTTTACTGGAGGTGTACCCAGGCTCACTTTAGGTGTTCTCCTTACCTGTCAAATATCCCTGGAAGTTCATCCACCAGTTAAACTCCACCATGTTGCCTCTTAGTATGCATGCTTGGGCCCACTCACCCAGCAACTGAGATCTTATTGGAAGCTACTGCTCACCAGTTTCAGGTGGTTCTATCTATTGGGAGACTGCCCTTCCCTGGCACCAGCTGTGACCAGTTATTATTTTAAAGAGGCACTGTGACAACTGCCCAACCATCACCTGATGGTTACCCGACATTCCTGGTGGGGAGTGGGGAGCCCTCTCCTGCCCTGCTCACGCCTCATTAGCTACCGACTGTAACAGAACTGTATGTAATAAGGTTCATAACAATTCATGAAACAGTTTGAAGTATTACTTATGTAGGGGCAAAAAAAATTTTTCCTCCCCCTCTGAAGGCTCCAGGCTGCTGAAATGAACCAACTGACAGTTAACAGGAGAAAAGGCATACAAACGTATTAATATGCATAAACACAGAAGCCACACAAAATGAGACTCAAAGAAGGGACAGATTATTGAGTTTTAAACGCTCTCTTCATAGTGGAGAGGGAAATAGAGGATGTAGGCAACTGTGAGGAGTATTTATGATTTTCAGGGGAAATAAATGGGCCCCAAAAGAAGACAACTGTTTGTAAATGATTCTCTTAGGAACCTGAATGGAACCTACAAATTACAGAATGAGAAGGGACAGAACTGCATTGCAAACAAAGGTTGTCTTACCATACGGATAAAGTCTCTTGGTTAATCTCTCAGAGCTGCCTTCAGAAGTATAGATGAAAAGTCTGTCTGGGCATGGTGATGACTAGTTAATCTTTCCTCGTTTTTAAATTGAGATTCTTAAGGAGGGTGTTTAAGACAATTGCATTTCTTTTGGATAAAATTTCTTCCATCAAATAGGGAAATTCCAGGAAAAGAGCCTCTCCCTGCCTAATGCAGGGAGAGGAAAGGAGAAGGTTAAGAAGTCCATGGTTCTGAGGCAGCTTCTAAGGTCTTTCCGTTTCTTTTAATTCAAAGTGCCCTGCATGCCAAAGCACCATACTTTTGGGTATCATTTGCTGAGCTCCAATGTTAGTAAAGCATGAACTTGAAGTGGAACTTCTAGGAGGCAGAGTCAGCCAAGCCGAAAGTGAGCTTTGGCAAAACTGATCATGGATGTAAAAAGATCAATAACCAGTGGCAAGAGGGCAGGCCTTGTAAGGGATACCACATAGGGGTCTAGTGTAGTGGCCCAAGCATGGGTAGACAATAATCCTACTAGAAGAGCAGCCATCAGAATAAAAAGGGAGACTTTGTGAATTGAGAAACTGAGGTCACAATGGAAATGACACGCCTATAGTTGATTAATAGCATCTTTCTCAGCATCCTGGATCCCCTTCCAGTTCATCGAGCTTTGGCATGTCCCTTCCCAGCCTTATATGTGGATGGTGTCAGGATCCAAAGATAGCGCCATGACCCTGGAGGAGGAGGAAGAACTCTTTTGAGTGTTCCACTGTTCATGCTGATCCATAGCTTTTAGCATTTTCTTTTCATTATGTTCTTATACTGTAAGAATTTTTGATTTTCTGTATATTGTGATGTTTTGACATCTTAAAACAAAACAAAACCTTTTGGATGACAAGAGACTGCTTTTTTTCTGGCCTAGCCAACTCTTAGGGATAACAAAGGACCCTGCTGGGAGTATGTCTTTGATATACAAACTAAGCAGTTCAGAGTAATGTCTTCTCTATCTGGCCCATACCCTCTAGGAGGCAACATTCCTCTGTCTTAATCATGCCAGGGCCAAGTACTAGGTAACAAGGGACCACTCCTGTAGTTTAGAGCCCACTGAAATTATTCAAAGGAGCCAATCCTAAACTGTTGGTTCTTCCCTGCCCTGCCTTTCCCTTGGAAACCTAAGTCTGTGGCCTAAGGACTTCCATTGCTCCCATTTTCTGACTCCCTACCACCCTGGTGTCTTTCCCATATGGCTTTATGTGGCATATCATATCATACTACTTGTCTCTAGGACCTGTGAGCATAATAAAAAAGAATTCCCCCGAGCTTTTCCTCTATCCCCCTGTGGCTGCCCTTAACTGACCATATCATAAAATAATACAAAACCATTCCCCTACCACGTGTATATACATACCTAGCATTCCTAAAATCTTCCTCTTTCTCCTAAACTGAGAAAATGAATATAACTCCTGCTTTATAATTTGATGTGGGGAAAAAGGGGATCTGAAATCACATCTGACCGCCTCATGCTTTCTTCTTAAGCCCCCATCTCATTCAGAATCTTTGGCTCCTTGCACCACAGAACATACTCTTGCTTTATCCGACTCCTCTAGGCACTGCGCCTGTAGCTCCTCTAAAATATCTCCAAAGATTATATAGATATTCAATGTTTAGGTTTTGTCTTGGTCTTAAGCAGTTTGGATATATAAGGCTGCATAATAAATATTTATACTATATCACTATGAACTTGTTTGATTATATTTTTATCTCATTACTTGAAATCTAAAATCTCCAAACACAAGGACTCCAAGCACCACATCCAACACAGTATTGCCATTTTTGCATCTCAATAAAAATTAACAATGAGCTCATCTTTTGCATGTTTATACTCCTTGCTAAGGAGCTGGAGATACAGAGGTAGATGTCTTGATAAGAAACTCTGAAATCTCTGAACTTTAAAAGCCATGGACTTTGTTAACAGTTGAGGGAAATTTCATAAAAGAGGTTATCCCTTTACTATATGCTGAGATAAATTGTATATATACATAAAGTCCTTGGCTTTGAAATAGCATATCTATAAACAGCTCTAACAGATTTCTTTGAAAAACAACTTTAAAGTCAAACAGAGTCCAGTATGAGAAAAATTTCACTCATTTTTTTTTTAAACAAAATGTCACTTGTTCTTTAGCACAGTAATATCCAAACAGTAATTTATAATATAGTAAACTCTCCTAGGACAAAAGCTCAGATTCTTCACATTCAATAGCCATGATCTTTTCCTGTTTGTTTCACCTGGCACAGATTTCCATGAATTTTCTTTTGGGTCCTCTCATATTATTTCACATGCCTCTTCCCCGTTATTCTTTAACTTGTCTTATTCCTCCTATCGCCTGCCTCTCCAAACTGCCTACTAAACACACCTAATCTCCCAATCTGTGTAAAATTTAGCTGCTAAATTTTATTGTTACTACCTGTGATTATTGTTTAGACAAACTGAACATATTAATTCAGTCTGGCTATTAATATAAAAGAAGCTAAAAGTTTTACGGACTTTATTTATTCACCAAACCCTCTCATCTTTAAAGAATGTGTGTATAAGGGCCAAGTTAGATACTTCCCTATCTCAAATAAAAACAAACAAAAAAAAGACTTGCAATATGTTTGATAATCCGACACTTACAGAAATAATAAGTATAAAATAAAATTAGATGAAGTATATCAAAAATGTTTAATTTTTATCAAAAGGTGTGTGTGTGTGTGTGTGTGTCATTTTATATCATAAAAACACACACACAAAAATAACAGTTAAAATATCTTGGATATAATGAAGGATGTTTGAGAATAAATAATTTGTTGGAAAAAAAAAATCCTGTCCTTTAAAGATTTTCCCTAAGCACCTCCAAGTGAATGGCCCTGTGGAAGACACCCAAAGTAAAATTCAGGTTATACCCTAAGGAACCTGACAATTCAGTTAGAGGAAAAAATAAATAAGCAGAATAAAAATTAAATTGAACATGAAAATATATTACATGGTGCATGCCTTTTGACTCAGATATGCTACTTCTCAGATATTAACCTAAATAAAAAACTATGGATACAACTACATGGATTTATAAAATAATCTTTGGAATTAATAAACTTAGAAAAACAATGAAATAATCAATTTTAAAGTCATCACATACAATAGACTGGCCATGTATTCATTAAGGTGATGTAGAAAATACTATTTAATAGCATGGAGAAATGTTTGTGGTATATTGAGAGAAAATCAGGCTCAAAATTAGTAAGCTTGGTCCGATCCCTTTGGTGTCAAAAAATAGATACAAAGGGTCGCGTGTTAAACAAACAGCATCACATTTCATAGTGAATATCAGAAACAAAACAGGGATGTCTGCTCTTGTTATTTCTATTCAACATTGTGTTAGCGATCCTACTCAGGGAAAATCAGCAACAAAATTAAATTAAAAGAATCCACATTTCAAAAGAAGGAGTAAAACTATTTCTATTTTTAGATGATATGATCTTATATATAAACAATCCTCTAGGAATCTACTAAAAACTATTATAACTAGTCAATGAGTTCAGCAAGTTTGCAAGATACCACATACAAATATGAATATTAATTGTATTTCTATGTAGTAGTAATGAATAAGTCAAAAATAAAATGAAGAAAATAATTGGACTTAAAAGTACATCAAAAAAAATAAAATACAAATAATCTTAACAAAGGAAGTGTAAAACTCATGTACTAAAAACCACAAAACATTATTGAAATAAATTAAAGTCATAAATCAATAGAAAAACATTTCATGTTCATGGCACAGAACATTTAATATTGTTACAATGGCAATAACCTCAAAACTGATCTACAAATTCAATGCAATTCCTGTAAAAATACCAGCTGACTTCTTTGTAGAAATTTAAAGCTAATTCTAAAATACATATGAAAAGGCAAGGGTTGCAGAATAGCCAAAACACTCAATCAAAATTGGAGGACTCATACTTCCCAATTTCAAAACTTACAAAGCTACAGTAATTAAGACAGTGTTACCAGCATAGATGGAATAGGATTTAAAATCTTGAAATAAGTCCTTATATTTATGGCCAATTGATTTTCCAAAATCATGCCAAGAGTTAGACCCCTCCCTCACACCATACACAAAAATTAATTAAAAATGGATCCAAGAAAGACCTAAATGTAAGAGCCTAAATGATAAAGCTCTTAGAGGAAATTATAGGTGTAAATCTTCATGACTTTGGATTAGACAATAATTCCATAGATAGATATGATACCAAAAGCACAAGCAACAATAACAAAATAAATAAATTACATATGTACTGTTTGATTTTTCCGTTTGTTTTCTGTTGTTCTCTCTGTTCCCTTTTTCTTATCTTCCTATGTATTTTTTAACAGGTTTTAGAATTTCATTTTTTTGGTTTTAGTTGCACTGAGTTGAAAGAATAGGGAAAAATACAGCTACTGCATCTTCCCAGAAGCAGAAGTTCTATATATAAGTTTTATTGGGACATTTTTTAAAAGTATCTGAGGTTTTTAAAAATTTTCTAAGGCTCTACTGTAAGCCAGAAATTATTCCTCACCTTTGGATGCTACTGCACATTTTTGTGCTTACTTTTGGATAGAAGGTCTCTTCTCACTTAGAATTATCTGATAGGGGTCCGCATATTCCACCATATGTCTTAGAGCTGTGGTTTTCTGTCACACTAGAAAAATTCTGTACTCTTACAGGTAATAGAAGCTGTTACCACAGTGATTCTCAAAGTATGTATTTGTGGGTGGGGAGTAGAAAATGTCTTCACACCACACACTGCAAATTGTGCTTTTTATTGATTTTTATTTATTTATTTATTTTGTGACAGCATCTTGCTCTGTTACCTAGGCTGGAGTACAGTGGCAAAACTAAGGCTCACTGTAGCCTCAATCTCTTGGGCTAAAGCAATCCTCCCAGCTCAGCCTCTAAATGTAAGAGCCTAAATGACAAAGCTCTTAGAGCTCATGACAATAGACATGAACCACCACGCCCAGCTTATTTTTGTACTTTTGCAAAATATGGATTTTGTCATATTGCTTAGGATGGTCCTGAACTCCTGGACTCAAGCAATCCACCTGCCTCAGCCGACCAAAATACTGGGATTACAGATGTGAGCCACTGCACACACCCAATAGTCCTTTTTTAAATGAGCCTCTGTATAGTTGGACAAACCCTTTTGTCTGATCATAATCACATCCTAGGATGTTGGCATAGCCCGATTGAGATGCACTGTAAGTTCTTGTCTCTTGGAAGAACCTGGTGGCCCATATCTATTGTCATGAGGTCATGCCCGTCCACCTCCTTTGGCCATTGCCTTATATTGAAGGGTGAGGTTATAGTGAAGAACCTAAAGTGAAAGTTTGAATTTCGTGTGGAGAGGAAAGGAGGTTGACGATGGCTTCGTGATGGACAAGTTGAGTCTGGATTTGGTTCAAAGGCATCTAACCTTGGTTAAGATTCCTCAGCCCTGAGAGTTGCACGGGGAAGTACAGCAGCACCCGTGGACTTTTAAGGATCATGGCCTCCTTAACAGTAACCAGAATGAAGCCCACAGCCCAGACGAGCCTACTTGGCTAACGATTCCTTGCATGATATTTGTAATAGGGAAGGGGTCCCAATAATAACTCAGAGGGAAATTGCCATCCTATCTGTGGTATTGGAACTTGGAGTCAAATTTAATTTTAATTAAAGAAAATAAAGCAAAACGTGTCTTGCCCACTTAGCTTTGTAAAATACAGTCAAAAACCCTTATAATAGTTTTAAAAACTTTTTTGTTTACCTAAATCTAGCAAGGGAAAAGGAACTCTTGATTCCAGAACAATTATACTTATCCTTTTTGTTTTTTTGTTCTCATTTGTTCGTTTAATTCTAGATCATTATAGTCTTTCATAATAACTATACACTTATCATTTAAAAAAAAGCATCTAGCAGAAATCAGCTTTTCTTACAGAGGTAGCATTATACACTGGAATTACATTAGCCTGGGCCCCAGTGTTCAAAGAAAATTTATCAAAGGAAACACGAGATTCAAGTGTGATGTTTCCTTCGCCTTGCACTGGAATGTCATTGTGACTCCAAAGATAAAAATTTCTCCTCTTATACACTCTATTCCCTCTGTGGTTTAGAAAATACAGACAAGTTGAATCTACTTTTATAGCTTCACAAAAATAGTTAACATTATTTGTTCTACCCAAGATTTCTGGCATACCATGTATTCTTCCTAAGGTGGCATTTTCTATCGCTTTTTGCAGTGTCCTCCTGAGACCTTCGTCCTCCTCTTCCTCTTAAACTGCTTTTTAAGCTATTCTTGCTTGCATTTTCTCCAATTATTTTCTCAGTTTTTAATTTAGAAAACGGTTGGATACCTAATAGATACCATAGCTATAAATGTACTCTTGACTTTCAGATCTTTATCTCCAGGCTAAGTCTGTCTCTTTAATGTGAAACCTGTACAACTTCATCTACTACATAAGGGAATCTTCCCTAGGATGTGTATGTCTGAAGTCAGCAAGTTCTAAAATGATAATTCTTCAAGGGAGCCAGCACCTTAAGCAACATCTGGAGATTTCTTAGAAATTCAAGTTATAGAGCCCCACCCCACACCTAGAGAGTCAGAAACTCTAGGGGTGGTAGCCATCAATCTCTCTATTAACAAGATTTCCAGGTAATTCTGAGCCATACTAAAGCTTGAGAGCAACTGTTCTAAAGCAATGTTCTCAAAACTTTGCTGCATATGAGAATCACCGAGGGGGTATATACATCTGTGCATGTGTGTGTTTAATAAATGAAATGTTTATATCCCACAAAATTAATATGTTGAAGCCTCAACCCCCAATGCAATAGTATTTGGAGGTGGCCTCTGAGAGGTCATTAGGTTTAGATGATGTCTGGAGGGTAGAGACTCCATGATGGGATTAGAGTCCTTATCAGAAGAGAGACCAGAGCTCTCTCTCTCTCTCTGTGTCGTATGAGGACACAGAAAGAAGGGAGTTGTCTGTAAGCCAGGAAGGGGGCCCTCACCACGAACTGAATCTTCTGGCACCTTGATGTTAGACTTCCCAGCCTCCAGAATTGTGGGAAATCATGTATATGGTTTAAGCCACCTAGTGTATGGCATTTTGTTATAGTGGTCTGACCAGACTAACACAGTGTGTGTGTACATATATACAGAGACACATACATTTATCTACAGATACATACATATAGAGCAATCTTTGGTCTATCCTTAGAGATCCCAATTTAATTTGAACTCCGCAAACACTGGAGTACTTTCTTGGTACTTGGAAAGCTTGGGGCCAAGTCTCAGAACTCCTAGGTTTTCTTAACATAAGGAGCAGATCTGTGTTCTGAAACTCACAGATTCTTGCCATCCCCCAGAGCAGATCATCACTGTTCATCTCTGCCTCTTATCCTTTACTTTTTTATTTTGGAGGAAAGATGGCTGGGATAAAAAGAATACAGACTTTGAAACCAGAGTCCCACACCCTGCTTATATCCCTTGCAAGCTCTACCACTTGCTGGCTTTGTGAGCTTGAACAAGTCACCGAGCCTTCCTTAGCCTCCGTGGCTCATCTAATAAAAGAAAAGAAAAAGACAAAGAAGAGATAATACCTACACTCTGAGTAAGGCTAGAATTAATTTTAATTAAATTAGAATGAGATATAAAATCCTGGCATGGCACATATAGTGAAGCACATGCCAGTTATCTTTTTAAATAAATAGTCATTTCTCTCAAAGATCATATTGTAAACTTAAAGGTTTCCCCAAACTTTATAATCATAACAAAATAAAACAAGGTAGCTTTTGCCATTTCTGAAGTGCGCATATCGAAGCAATAGAACACAGGGCATTTTTTCTTTTAGAGAATATGCTCTCCTCAGTGACACAACATACAGAATATCTTTATATTCACTAATACATGATGTTAATCTCAACACCCTAATTACAAAATATCAAGTGAAACAAAACCTAAGGTGACATTTTGAATAAAGAGTTCTAATAAAGAATCTGAGACATGTTGCAAAAATAAAAAAAACATTATGCTTTAAGACAGTCTTGCTCTCTTGGTGAATGATCCCAAGAAATTAAACCTTGTGTTTATATTTCCCCTGAGCTAAGGAAAATTTTGAGTTGTATTCTTTTTCATTTTGCCTTCTCACTTCGCCTCCTCAGAAAGGGACCAGAGACATGAGACTCATGTTGAGTTTTCTTTTGCAAATTTTTAACAATCAGCTTCTTCGAGGTATAATTTACATACTATAAGATTCACCAGTTTTAAGTGAGCAATTTGATGAGTTTGGATAAATGTCCATAATTGTATAAATACCCTACAAATTGGACAGGCACGGTAGCTCATGCCTATAATCCTAGCATTTTGGGAGGCTAAGACAGGAGGATCACTTGAGACCAGGAGTTTGAGACCAGCCTGGACAACACAGATAGACTCCATCTTTATTTAAAAATTTTAAAATTAGCTGGGTGTGGTGGTACATGCCTGTAGTCCCAGCTGCCTAGGTGGCTGAGGCAGGAGGATCACAGGAGCCCAGGAGTTCAAGGTTACAGTGAGCTGTGATCATGCCACTGTACTCTAGCCTAGGCAACAAAGACCCTGTTTCAAAAAAAAGAAAAAAAAATCACACAGTCATGAGAGAATATTTCCACTGTATGAAAAACTTTTCCTTCACCTTCCAAGTTAAACCTCTCCCACAAACTCCAGACCTTAAAACCCTAGATCTGTTTTCTAATACTACCTTATTGCCTTTTCTAGAATTTCATATAAATAGAATCATAGAGTCTTTGTTTGGCTTTTACTAGCATAATGCTTTTGAGGACATTTGGTTTGTCTTCCTGTCTGGGCTATCATGGGTGAAGTTTCTATGAATATTCCCGTACAACTTATTATAAAGACATAGGTTTCTATTTCTTGGGACACACAGGAGTGGGATTATTGTATCATATGGTGGGTACATGTTTAACTTTATAAGAAATTGCCAAACTGCTTGCCAAAGTGGCTGAGCCATTTTGATTCTCACCAGCAACATATGAGAAATTCAGTTATTCCATACCCTCACCAACACTTGGTATTATCAGTATCTTTTATTTTAGTCATTGTACTGTTCCTGTATAGTATCTAGCTGTGGTTTTATTTTATATTTTTCTGATGATTAATAATTCATTCATGAGATATGATATCTCTCCCTTTACCTAGATTTTTAAAAATATTTTTCAGGAATGCATTACAGTTTAAAGCATATAGGACTGGTATATTTTGTAAATTCACCCCAAAGTATTTATTATTTTTATACTATATTACATGATACTATTTTATGTCTCAATTTCCAATGTTTATTGCTCATAGATTGAAATACAATTTATTTTTGTGTATAGACCAGATATCTATCCTGCAACTTGGCTAAATTCATATTAGCTGCTAACAGTATAGGATTTTTCCTTAAGGTTTTCTATATAAACAACCATGTAGTGTGAAAATAAAGGTAACTTTACTTTTTCTTCTCACAGCCACACCTAAAACTCATGTGAGCACTTACATAATAACTTCATTTAGCAACTCTTCAGTTATATCAGATTTTAGACAACTTTTTTTCAGATTTCTTTCACTCAAAATTAACTAAATATCCACTAAAAAGTGGTATTTTGCCATCATACACTCACACATTTTTTTGACATGACAATTTCTAGTCAAAGAATGGAAATAAATTTAAATTATATCACTAATTTATATGAACTCCAAATGTTTTGCTTGGATACATCCATATACATACACATGTTTTGCTTTTCATATGCACACAAAGTGAGAGGGATGGAAAGGGATTGAATATCTTCTACTACTCTTGTCCGTACAAATTGGGCATGTGCTATTTTCACTTGTTTTTAAGTATTTAATCTTTATTTTGCCCTAACGATAGTTTTCTATGCTGTAACTTTCCAAAACGCAGTTTGATTGCAAAATAAGCATGAGCACCAAAGTACTGCAAATTGTTTGCTTCCTACCTGTTCCTGTTCCTACGAGCAATCCCCTAGTAATGCGTTAATCTTGGTAACAGCAGTTACTTCCTTTAACAGAAGTTGAATCCAGTTTTCAGTTTCTCCGATACTGGTAGAGCTAACCTCATCACTCATCACCACCAGCTATGCAGAGCCCCCCTCGTCAGAATTCTTAGTTTCAGTACTACGGGTCCCTCCTTCCAGTTTCTAGGTTTTACAATTTCCAACTCATTCTTTGTTCCCTCTGTCCTAACAATGGTGGCTGCTTCCTGCAGCTGCTACCTCCACGCACCTTCATGTTCTCGTTTTTTTGCCTTTTTACTTTACATAAGTAATACATTTAGACATAGTTAATAATTCCATAAGTTAAATCATTTCTCTTAAAACATGATGTGCTTTTTATTTTTGATGGACTCTGATAAATAATTTCATATTAGGACATAGTAACTGAGGGTTAATTTGGTCGTTTCTTCGGCTTGCCTGAATGTCGAGCTACTTGTCAATGAGAAATGGATTAATCATGCACTGGCTTATGATTCATCAAGTATCACTTGGGATTGATTGTGGTGAAATGCCAACTGACACAGGTCCTGGGGAGACCGAGCAGCTGCTGCTCTTCAGCACTGCAGGAATAAAGATGACAACAAACAGTACAGTGTGAAGTGGACTCTCTAAGTACACTGGAACATTCAGAGAGACAAAACGAGGAACACTGTGAATGGATTCTAAGGGTGTTGGACCAAGCAGGCTAAAAAAGAATTCAGAAAAGGGTCAAATGTGTTGATGAAGCACTTACGCGTGTTTTTGTATTTAATGAGTTAGCTGGAAATGGTTCCAACAGTTTACTTTGGTTCAGCGACATTTGGATTCTTTGATACTCTACACTTAATGAGATTAAGATGCTGTAACATCCCTAGTAAAAAGTGCAAGAGCGGATCTAAAGGCTTAGGAAGGTAAGAATGATGGAGTAGATTTATCATGTATGGCCTCCATGCCCTCCTCCCAACACTCTTCACCCAGGTACATTCACGGAAGACCTCAAAGGATATTCCATTTCTATTGGTGAGGACAAAACCAAAATCTTGAAAAACCTCTCTGGCTGCTGTCCTCTGTAAGCTAGCTATGAAAGTGGGAGATGTTGTCATTAAAATGGACTTCCTGATTTCACGTAGATCCTGCAGTTGCAGATTTGCAGAGGCCAAGCGGGATATCAGAACTTAACTGACAAAGACGATGTGGACACGTTGCCAGTTTATTCCTTCTGTCCATCATGATAGAAGGAATAAACTGTTAATGTGTTCACATCGTCTTTGTGACCATAACAGGCAGAAGGAATAGACTGGTAACTGGTATATTTTTACTGCCATATTATATCACCTGCAGCTCTCTATAGGTGGTAAATTAATTATAGCACATCTAGGAATGAAATACATAGACAGCTTACTCAAAGTGTTACTTGATCTATAATAAGAAAAATTTCAGGTCTGCTAGAAAGCAAATGTTAGTTGACATGATGTATTGTCATAGCCTCTCACCTAGTTTTCATATGTAAGCCTAGAACCCCTTAACTGAAGGGGAGAGAGGTTAGGTCCATTTGAAGGTAGAGCTTGATACCCTGCCACACATATATGCTATAAAATTTCCTTCAAGCCTTCTTCAATGGGGCCTGTAGGCATTTATTAGTTTGATTGTGCTATGGGAAAAAAGAAAAAAACAGATCTTTTGGGAACTATCAGGCACTGGCTCTTAACTTCTAGGAAACCTAAGTACCATTTGGTCCACCAGTCATATTAGAGGCTTAAGGCTGACATGTCCTCAGTGAGTCAAAAATGGTGTGCTGTGGAAAGATGTAAGTTGGAGACATAAATTTGGATATATATCTATGTAGGTACACATACATATACATACATTATATGTATATTATATGTATATTACATGAACTTAGCCAAAGCAGTAAGGCAAAAGAAAGTTATGAGAATCAGAAACGAAGTGCACATAAATACTTTCAATATCCTGAGAAGGTATTATTGCCTACATGGAAAATCTAAACGAATTAACAGAATATAATCAACAGTATATATGGTGTGTATATATATCCTAATGGCTCTAAATACTATCTATATACTGATCTATATACTGATGGTATTTAGAGCCATGATACTGGATGACATCACCAAAAAGTAGTACAGATACAGAAAAGAAGTTCAAGCATTAAGCATGGAGACATTTCAAATTTTAGGTATTGATGATATGAGAAGGAACTATAAAAAGAGATTGAGAGGCAAGGGCCAGAAACACAGTAGGGAAAACAGGTGAAGGCGATGTCGTGGAAGTCACGGGAAGAAAAGTGTTTCTAAAGGGAGAATAAGCAGCTGTGTGTCCAATGCTGCTGATCAGGCAAGTCAGAAAAGGGCCAAGAAATGACAACTGGATTTTAGCAAAGTGGTGAACCAGGAGTAAAGGCATTTGAGAACAATGACTAGTGCAGAAGCCTGATTAGAGTAGGTTCAAAGAAAAGAGAGGATATATTCAAAACAGCAAGTACAGAGAACTTTTTAAAAAGAGTTATGCTATAGAAGAAAAAAGAAATAAGGCAACAGCTAGGAGAAGAAGTAGAGTTGAGAGAAGGTTGTTTGTTGTTATTGTTGTAATACGGGAGACATAATAACATATTTTATTTATGTTAAGGGAAATGTTCCAAAAACAAGGGGGAAAAATGATAATGCAGAGAGGAGTACTGTTTGACACTATTTTTGAGTAGGAGAAAGGATATACAATTTAACACACAAATAAAAGGTTTACACTTAACTTGCAGCACAGAGAGTTTATCCACAGAAATAGGAGAGATGATAGAAAATATTAGTAGAGATTTAGGACATAAAAAATTTAAAAAATCTACCAATAAAATTTTTTGTTCCACTGGACACTGTGGTATGTGTTTGTAATCCCAGCTACTACAGAGGCTAAGGCAGAAGGATCACTTGAACTCAAGAATTTAAGATAAGCCTGGACAACAGAGACAGACCTCATCCTCTCCTGCCCCCACCCCTAAAAATGTTGGTTCCTTGGAAAGACATACTAATAAAACACTGGCAAAGTTTCCAACTGAAGAAAAATACTCCTATAATAAGCAAAATTAGGAATAAAATAGGGAACATAAATTTTTTAAAGTCTGCAGAGATTTCCAAGATAATAAAAGAATATCACAACCAACTTTCTGCCAATAAATTTTAAAATAAATTATAGAAAAATATAACAGTGAAATTTTCTAATGAATAAACAGAACATTAATAGCTCTATAACTGTTTTTAAAAAGTAAATCTGCATTTTAAAATATTTCCTACTAAGTACACTTATACTTAATGATTAAATAATTAAATCATTTCCTTTCAGATTAGAAATGAGAGTAAGAAAATAAACTATCACATTTCTATTTATCATTGTACTGGTGAACTTAGCCAAAGCAGTAAGGCAAAAGAAAGAAAGTTATGAGAATCAGAAAGGAAGTGCTCAGAAATACTTTCAATACCCTGAGAAGGTACTATCGCCTACATGGATAATATAAATAAATCAACAGAATATAAAATAATTAATAAGAAGTTACTGGATTTATAAATAAATATACAAAGGTCAATTTCAATTTTTACAATCAGCAGTTAAAAACATTTAAAAAAAATTATTCTAATAGTAATAAAGTTATAAATATTTAGAAATATACAAGACCTATATGGAGAACATTGTAAAATACTTGAAAGACAGTGAAAACCTAAATAAATAAAGATATACTATACTCAGAGTTCCAGAAAATCAATATTATAAACATTTTCTTTGTTTCCAAATTAATGTACAGTTTTAGTGTAATTTATCAAAATCTCAACAGGTTTGCTTGTATATTTGAGTGGGGTGAAAGTGATTGTGTAGTCATGTATATATAATTGAAACCCAATAGGCAATTCTAACATCACTATAGAAGTGCAAAGGTATAATACCCAAAATAGTCTTAAAGAAATGAATAATTGACAACAGATATTAAGGAAAAGATAATAAAAGTTACAACTTTAAAAAATACATTCTAAAGTATTCCATGAGTTTTGTTTTTGTTTTTGTTTTTGTTTTGTTTTGTTTTTTTTTAGAGAAAGAATCTCACACTGTCCCATGGGCTGGAGTGCAATGGCACAATCTCAGCTTACTGCAACCTCTGCCTCCCAAGTTCAAGCGATTCTCCTGCCTCAGCCTCCTGAGTAGCTGGGATTACAGGTGCCTGCCACCATACCCAGCTAATTTTTTGTGTTTTTAGTAGAGACGGGGTTTCACTATGTTGGCCAGTCTGGTCTCAAACTCCTGACCTTGTGATCCACCTGCCCATCCACCCAAAGTACTGGGATTACAGGAATGAGCCACCGTGCCCAACTCATGAGATTTTTTTAAAACAACTCTGTTGAGGTATAATTGAAATACAGTAAATGATAACATATTCAAAGTGCACAATTTGTTAAATTCTGACATAAGTTTATGCTGGTGAAACCATTGCCTTCCAAAAATCTCTTTGTACCCCTTAGTAATGCTTCTTCACCTCATTTTCAGGCAACCACTCAATCAATTTTAGATCATTATAGATTCATTTTCATTTTTCTAGAATTTTAAATGAATGGAATTGTACTTAATGTTGTCTTTTTGTCTGGCTTTTTTCACTGGATATATATATATATATATATATATATACACATATATATATACACATATATGTGTATATATATATATAATTTTTTAATGGAATCTTGCTCTGTTGCCCAGACTGGAGTACAACAGTATAATCAGAGGTCACTGCAACCTTGAACTCCTGGGATTAAGCGTTCCTTCTGCCTCAGCTTCCTAAGTAGCTGGGATTACA
>CAUYLG010055676.1:0-40000 GCA_963573385.1 Cacajao melanocephalus
GTTAATCATCCATCTTGGATCTCTCCGCCCGGTGATGAAGTTTTTTCTGTTTCTTAGTTTTCCTTTGGCAGACGCCCCTTTCCCGCAGGGCTGGACCTTCCCAGTTCAGCTGTGCTTACTGTGAAACTCTCAGTCCTCAGCGCTTCCAATTGCTGTTCTCCTTATGGGGATGGGACCAGCCGAGCCAGACTCAAAGGGCACCCCATCCCGTATACTCCGCACCGAGAAGCGCCGTGCTGGGGCGCCGGCAAAATAGCCGCGCTGGCCAAAAAAGTCGTGCTGGCGACCTGTGTGGCTCCTCCTCCGGGAATCTCCCAGTCTGTGGGCAACAAAAATTCGTCTGAAAGTGCGGCGTCCACTCGCTCTCTGCGCTTTCACTGGGAGCTGCAATCCTGAGCTGTTGTTAATCGGCCATCTTGGATCTCTCTCCAAGACCCCATTTCTTAAAACAAACAAACAAATGAATTTTATTAGACAGTAAAAGAAAAGTAGGCAAAATAATAATTTCTTGAGTTTGTCTTGGACAATGTAAATATACATGTGCATATATATGTACACAATGTATAAACACATATATACACACATATATATACACACACACAAACACACTAGTTTGTGTTTTTAAAACTGAGGTATGTCACGTACAGTAAAATTTATAAATCTGAAGCTTGATGAATTCTCCCATATGCATACACCAAGACACAACATTTCCATCATGTGAGAATGCTTCCTCGTGCCCCTTTCCAGGTAATCCTCCTAGTCCAGAGGTAACCACCATTCTGACTTCTATCCCCATAGATTACTTTTGCCTGTTCTTGAACTCCCTACAAATGGAATTATTCAATATGTGTTGTTTTGTGTGTTTATTCTTTTCCTCAGCACGCTTATGAGACTCACCTATCTTTTTGCATACTCAGTAGTTTGGCCTTTTTTTATTGCTATATAGTATTCCACGGTATAAATATACCACAGTCTGTTTAACCGTTCTCCTGTTGATGGACATTTGGGTTGTTTATGGTTTTTGGCTATTGTGAATAAGTTATGAATATTTTTATACATTTTTTGGACATGCATTCATTTCTCTTACATGTCTGCCTGAGATACTTAAGGCAGTGGAGTGTCAGAGTCAAGTCATTGTACCAGTTTATACTTCCACTGAAAGTGTATGAGACTGAATTCTATTTTTAAGAAGAATACTTCAGCATCAAGTAAGTATGCCTGGACACTTGCATTTTTGGGAGACTTACCAAATGAGCATAGGGCTGAAAGTCAGAATCCCTGAGCCTAAAGTTTAAGCCCTGCCTCCCAGCCCTGAATGTTGTGCTGATCACCTCATTCTTCCATGTCCTGGTTTGTCTCTAATGTAAGTGATTTGGATCTGATCTCTAAAGTTAGCAAAATTCTGTGGGTGGCAGTATGATAGTTAAAAGTTATCTCAGGTTTCCTCTGTATTTCCTTTCATGATCTCTGATTCTCACACCCAGCTTGTCCAGCAAGACCCTGTTGTTCCTTTCCTCAGGGAAGGGAAGACACAACACAGAACAGGTGAGATGGACTCCTGGCTTTTGATTTCCACAAGCCAAACCTTTGTCAGGGAGTGGGAAGAGCTCGGGGCTGAGTAATTTGAAAGACTACAGGATGAATAAAAGTAAAGTTTTCATTTTCCTGCTCTGTCCAGCCTTGCCCTTCAACCTGAAAAGATTCACTGAATGGGGTATGCACAGAGATGAGAGGAAGAAAGGAGCCAGTGACGTCCCTGAGAAAGGGTGGCAGCAGCTGAAAACAACCACCATTTTGTTGTGTTTCACAGTTTTGTGGGCTAGGAATTTAGGCAAGCCTCAGTTGGGTGATTCTTCTGTTCCATGTGGCGTTAACTGGGGCTGCTCAGCAGTATTCAGCTGGAGGATGGCTCGTCCAAGGTGGCTTCTCTCTCACATAGCAGTGTGGCTGGAAGGCTCAGCTGGGGACTCAGGACTGGTAGAGGGGAACTCAAGATGGCTGGCTTCTTACGTGTGGCTCAGTGCTTCCACAGAGACTGTTTCAGGAGTCAGGAGACTGCTGGATTCTTAAGGCCTGGCTCTGGCAGTAGATACAAGGTCACAGTTACGGTGTCACTTTGGCTGTGCTCTACTGTTCAAAGCAGTCATAAAGTCCACCCGCATTCACGAGGAGAACACATAAATCATACCTCTTGAGAGGAGGAATGTAAAAAAAGCATAGATAATAGCTGCTCTTGCCACAGGGGAGAATGGGTATGTGAGATGATGCACATGTTAATTTCTTCCGGTATAGTAACCATTATACTACCTATGCATCTAATAACATCATGTTGTATAGCTCAAGTATGCACAATAAAATGTATTTATAAAAAGGACTGTAGCCGTGATAATCTACCACAAGGGGTAGAAGCTCTCTTCCCTTCCCCATTCCCTAGACCAAGCCCTGGTGAGGAGGAAGAACACAGAACTCCCTGAATCAGATTGTAAGGTATAAGAGCAGATGGGTGCCACTTCTGGGGTTGTTCCTGGGGAAATAGACTCTGAGAAGAGATGGCCGTGCGATATGTGTAGAAAAATGGGGCTTTAGACAGAGTCTTTTGAGCCTCAGCATGGTGTGGGAACAGAGGAATTGCTCCCATACGTCCAGGACCATGGAAGACACACATGAAGAGTTGTTCTCAAAAGGCTGGCAGAGAGCATCAGGTAGGAGGCTGGCATCTCAGTCATGCCCTTGTAGATGGATGACAGTGAGAAACTGCATCATTACTCCTCTCACCTCCCACTGGCACAGCTTCACTTAGATACCTTGGGTTTATGAAGGGCCTGGGAAATTAGGCAGAGCCCAGGAGAGCAGAATGGAACCTTTTGCAGGTTGGGTTCCCAGGGCAGCAGATTCTGAGATAGAGATTAGCCTGCAGGGTGTTTGTTCGGATGTGCTCTTGGGATTAACTCTTGTGGTGGGAAGGAGACAGAAGCAGGACCGAGCAGAGGGAGAAGCTGGGCTGCAGTACATTCTCAGTGGAGACCTCAGCCAACCACACAGGCAGCTCTAGAGCTGGGATGGACCTTCAGAGTTGTCCTGAATTGGAGGATGACAACACCTCTTCCTTGCTCAGGACTTGGTTGCAGCCACAGGGAAAGGGAACATGACCTTAAGTGAGGAGGCTCCCTTCAGCTCAACCAATCCCCAGAAAGGGGCTGACAGCTGAGGGCTGACTGCCAGGAGCACTCCCAGCAGTCAGGGAAAAAGTTTCTTTATTCTTAAAGGGAGATCTGGAAGCACATTCCAGCATCTACCACAGGTCTTATAAAAATTATAATGAGCCATAAAATGAAGAAAGTTACATTTCTTGCCACCTACATTTGTGAACTGTGATTCATGCCTCCAACATGTGAATTCCATAAGTTCCAGAACAAGAACCATATGAGCTGTTATTCTGACATAACAAGATTGGTGATCTTCTCTGCACCTTTTAGAAAGAGGGAAGCCCCTCATCCTCCTGCTTCCTTCCCTACGTCCGTCTCAGCTCCTGAGCTGTCTGTGGGCTTGGCTGAGGTCTCCATTGAGAATGCACCTGCAGCCCAGTTTCCCTGTCTGCTCACTCCTGCTTCCGTCCCCTCCCCTCCACAGGAGTGGATCCCAAGGGCACCCCTAACAAACATCCTGCAGGCAAATCTCTACTTGTCCATAAACTGCCAAGTGTCAGGTGCAAGCTGGGGATTGTTTTTATATTTTCTCCAGTGAAAGGCTAGAGAGGACCACAAGACAAGAACTCCTTATTTCTTGGTTTTCCTAGAGCCATGAATCAAATAGGAGAGGGATGAGGAGACTTGGAACACAACTGCCTTAGGCTGTACATGAGCCCTTTTGCCAGGGTTCAAGTCTCTGAGACACAAGATGTTTATCTGATGCTAGTGGCTACTTAAAACTAAGTAATGTGTTGCATCTTTGACCCCTTTACATCTTCAAAACGGGGCTGACTGGTTGTGAGCAGAAAAGACAGAAAATGAGCAGGTCAGAAAGCTGACCCAGGCGGTGACATTGTGGAACGGGAAACTCCCAGGTCCCTCAGGCAGAAACTTTGGGGATCCCTACCCAACAATGCAAAGGAAAGATTCCTCCTGAGGGGGTGTCCTCATGCATTTGGGCTGCTGTAGCAGAGTACCATAGACTGGGTGGCTAACAAATAACAGAAATGTATTCCTCACAGTTCTGGGCATTGCAAGTCCGAGATCGGGGGCACGTGGTCGGTTCCGCGGTGACTCTTCCCAGTTGCAGACCAGCAGCTTCTCATTGCGTCCTCACTTGGTGAAAAGAGGGCAGAGCATCCTCGAGGGCTCTTTCCATAAGGGCACTAATTCCATTCACGGAGGCTCCACCCTCATGAGCTAATCACCTTCCAAAGCCCCACCTTTTAATACCATCACGCTGGGAGTTGGGGTTCAACATCTAAATGTGAGGAGGGGCCATTGGTCTGTCTGTGCTGCTTGGTAGAGCTTTCTGTGATGATGACGCTATTCCGTTCTGTCCCGTGTGGTGGCCACGAGACACTTGCAGTGTGGTTGGTGTGGCTGAAGTGCTGAATCTTCAATTTCGTTTAATGTGGCTGGTGGACTGTCGTGGACAGCTGGGTCGAGGGGTCTTGCTCTCTAAGTGTGGTCTGCGGAGCCTGAGAAAAATGCAGACGCTCAGGTCCCACTTCAGACCTGTGACTTAGCATCTGCATCTTAGCAAGAGTCCCTAGGGGATTTGTGTGTCTAACTAAAGATGAATTTTAAGGCTCCCTCCCCCAGCAAAGCCTTACGTTCTTTCATCCTATGATCCATTATGGAGGAGAGTGAACAGAGGATGGAAAAGGAATGGCAGGATTCTAGATTTCAGAAGAGAGAACCGAGTCAGACACAGTGAGGTGGAGGGATGCTCTGTGGAGCGGGGGGGCGTGAGAGCAGCCTCTGCTGGAGCCAGCCCAGGAGAACAGTGGGATCTGCTGGGAAGACCTCACCCTGCTTGCTCTACGGATGGCCGGCTCTGCTCAGAATCCTCCTGGGCGACCGCCCTCCAGCCCTTTGAGACAGTGGAGAAAGCCTGAAAAACCACCCCCTCTTTGCCCCCCATCTTGTCAAATTCAGAATCCTCCCAACCGATTGGAAAATGTCTGTCGTGCTCTTCTTTGGGGCCAAACACATTTTATTTTATCTTTTGTGTCTCAGATGGATCCTTTCCCTTTTTCCTCTCCCCATCCTCCACCCTATTTCTACTTTAGTTCAGGCTGTCAAGGCTGTTTTTTCAGCCCATTCCTACTTGTCTTAATTGCTACATCAGTTTCTTGAGAAAACCCAGAGTTACTGTGATTTCCGCCTGCCCCCCACCTCCCCCACCAGGTTTGATGTCTGTCTTGTTAAACAAGCTTTCCTCGCCTTCATTCTTTCCCTTGGGGCTGCTGCCTGTTTCTCTCTCCACATGGCCGTCATCTTCACTTTTCCTACATTCTTATTCGTCTGTAAGAGCCATTCAATCCCAGGCAATCACACTTGCCCACAGCAGAAGAAATGCCGACATCCCCTCCACGTGCTCTAGTGTTCTCTTCAAGGCTGCCACGGATTTTTGGAAGAAAAGTTTGTGAATATGTCTTATCTCTCCAAGACCTCTCTGTTGGCAAAACAGCAAGACTTCCCGCTGCTCAAGCTAGAAGTCCTTTCCGTTCTCCAGGCTAGGATCAGGGGAAGACACAGAGCGTACAGTGCAGGCCTGCTCAGCAAGGGCTGTGAATGAGACATTCAATTCCACCCCATGTGTTTAGCAAGCATCCACTCATGTATTCAACAGGCAATCCTCGGGTGCCTGCTGGGGGCCACAGAGAACGCTGAGCCACCGTCTGGGCCCCCAAAAGCTCACAATTAATTGCAATACCTCCAGGCTGATGCCACACAGAAGTGGGAGCTGGGGAGCCCAGTGGAGGGGGAGGTCTTCACAAGAAGAGAGCAGGAGTGGAGACGTGAACCCTGCCCCTGCTCCTCACCCCGCTCAATCTGAAGACAGGAAGAAGCTACGTGGCTGCAGCACTCTGCATTCTCCAGTTGATGTTTGTGGTCTGGAGCTCGGCGGGAGCTGGAGGAAAGAGCAAATCTTTCCGTAGGGAGGAATGTAGAAGGGACTGGAGCAGGGGGCACTGTGGGCAGATGGCAGGGAAAGGACACTTCCTCTCTTGCCCCTGTTCCCCACAGGCCGGCAGGCAGAAGGACGCTACTGTGTGTCCTAGACCCCATGTAAATACTTTGCTCCACAGTTTGGGGGAAATCGATTATTCCGTGAATTCATTTTCTGGGGCCTGACTTGGATCTATGCCTTGTAGATTCTGAGTAATAGGTAATTGATCGTTTCTCTTCTTCTGCCTCCCCATATGTATTGCTACATTTTATGGGCTCTGTCAATAGTTTCCAAGCCCTGGGCTCAGACTAGGCTGGCTGAACCTGGAGGGACTTTGAGACAATACGGGTAACCCTGCCCTCCCTCAGCAATACTAAGTCATTAGGGTGGGGTGTGGTGTGTGTGTGTGTGTGTGTGTGTGCACGCGCACATGAGCTCATGCACTGGAATATTTGTTTGTAAAAAGCTCCTAAATGATTCTGCAGCCACAGTACTGACCCATGAAGAGCTGGTAATTCCACTGTCATTTTCTTTTAAGGTCGAAGCAGCCTCAACCCATGTGCTCATGGCTGAGTCGTGAAACCTAGGTGGGTTTTGCTGTCTGGAGGAAGAGTGGATACTTACTGAATATCCAGCGTGGCTAGCCCTTTGACACTGTGGCAGGATGAATGGAGGCCGCAGAGGGCAAGCCTGAGGCTCCGGTGGGCTGTGGTTGGGCTCCACGGAAGACTCTGGTTTTGCTGAGTGGGACAGGAAGCTGCGGGAGCAGAGTACACTGCACTGTGGGGGAGGGTCCGGATGTCCGGTGGGAGCATTTGAATGCATTTGGCTTTCTAACCCGGCTCCCGATCCTGTTCCCAAATCTTCAATAGAATCTGCTTTACTCACCGGTGCTTGGGAGTTTTTTCGACTTTTAATTAGGCAGTATTTCAAACACATACAAAATTTGGAGAAAACAATTAGACACCCACATGTATTACACACTGATCATGTTCAGGGGTCGTTCATATCAATGTGCTCCCCCAACGCCCTCCCAGATGACTCTGCAGCAAATCCCAGAAAGTGTTTAATTTTATTCGTAAACATTTCAGCATGTATCTAAAAGGATAAATACTTCTCTTTAAAAACATAAACACAATACCATCACTGCAACTTACTTACTTGTTTATTGAGACGAAGTCTTACTCTGTCACTCAAGCTGAGGGCAAGAGCACCACTCGGCTCGCTGCAGCCTCCGCCTCCTGGATTCAAGTGATTCTCCCATCTCAGCCTCCTGACTATCTGAGATGACAGGTGCGCACCACCACATCCAGCTAATTTTTGTATTTTTAGTAGAGATGGGGTTTCACCATGTCGGCCAGGCTGGTCTCAAACTCCTGACCTCAGGCGATCCTCCTGCCTCAGCCTCCCAAAGTGCTGGGGTGACAGGCGTGAGCCATTGCAACTCACCAGCCATTACTTCATTTAAATTTAATAATCCCTTATTATATATAGTCAGTATTCATATTTCTCAGATAACCTCAAATTTGTTTTCTAGTTGGTTCATTTCAATTAAGACCCAAATAAGGTCCATACATTTTAATTAGTTGATAATACTGCTTTTATATCAATGGATTAAAATTTAAAATTAGGTTTTAAATGTTCCCCTCAATCTCTCTCTTTTTGTTCTTTTTTATTATACTTAAAGTTCTGGGATACATGTGCATATCTTGCAGGATTGTTACATAGGTACACACATGCCATGGTGGTTTGCTGCCTCTATCCCCCCTTCACCTACATTAGGTATTTCTCCTAATGCTATCGTTCCCCAACCTCCCCACCCTCTGCTATCACTTCCCTGGCCCCCAACCCCCCAACAGACCCCAGTGTGTGATGCTCCCCTCCCTGTGTCCATGTGTTCTCATTGTTCAACACCCATTTATGAGTAAGAACATGCGGTGTTTGGTTTTCTGTTTTTGTGTCAGTTGCTGAGAATGATGGTTTCCAGTTTTATCTATGTCCCTACAAAGGACATGAACTCATCCTTTTTCTGGCTGCATAGTATTCCATGGTGTCTATGTGCCACATCTTCTTTATCCAGTCTACCCTTGACGGGAACTTGGGTTAGTTCCAAGTCTTTGCTATTGTAAGCAGTGGCGCTCAATCTCTTTTTCTCTCTCTTTTTAAAAAAAACTCACGCGTTGAAGAAGCTAGGTTGTTCACCGATAGAATCCTCCATGGTCTGGATGTTGGTCGCATCTCCATGGTGAAATAAAACAAGTTCTTCTGCCCCCTGCATTGCTTTTGAAAATTGGTGGTTTGAGAGAGGCTTGACCAGATTCTGGTTCAGTGTTTTTTGTGGGCGTGCTTCCATCAGGAGGGCGTGCTTCCATCAGGAGGCACACATGGCGTGCTTCCATCAGGAGGCACACACTCATGGGCGTGCTTCCGTCAGGAGGCACACACTGTCCAGCACTCTGTTTTGGGGATGTGAGCAGCCACTGATGCTCAGTGCCCAAATCCACTTGTTCATTAGGAGTTGCAAACTGGTGATGTTCTCATTCCATCATTGCTTCTTCATTTATTTGCAAACATTCTTCTATAAAGGGAAACTTCCCCTCAACTTTTTAGTTACCCTGAGTATACAGGGTAAGCATGATGCATGTTCTCATCTTTTCCTGTGCTAACATTCAAAGCAAGAAGTTGATTCCCCAGGACTTTGGGAGTTGTGTTTGTGAATGCCAAAGAGCTGAACCTGACCTCGGCAGGACGATGGAGGGTGGGGCTCTCAAATTCTCTTAATACCTTTGTAGGAGAGGTGCTAGAGAGCCCATTTTTCTTTTCTATTTTTTTTTTTTTGAGACAGGGTCTCACCCTGTCACCCAGGCTGGAGTGCACTGGCACCATCTTGGCTCGCTGCAACCTTCACCTCCTGGGTTCAAGCAATTCTCCCACCTCAGCCTCACCATATTGGCCAGGCTAGCACCCATTTTTTTTTCTAAATGGGGAAATGGAGACCCAGAGGTGGCATGAATTAATAAGTGGAGGAGCCTGGATTTTATTTCAGGTCTGCCTCGATACAGAGACCACACACCACTGTGTGGCACAGCCCTTTTCTTGGGGCTGGAGAGAGTCTCCCTACTCCTGGGATCTGGCTGGCAGAAGCTTCTTTCTTCTCTGGCTTCCCAGAAATTAATAATCTGTAGTCTGAAAAAATGACATGTGTATCCCTGAGGCCCAAGAATACTCTTAATTAAAATTGTATTTTTAATCACAACTATAACATTGAATTGTTTGATTTCAGAATACTTGCATTGTTAAGTAATTTCTGAGAGTTAAACCTCAGGCTAGGCTACTTTAATCAGATTTATATGAGTCACTTATTGCAGTGTGATACAATGGCATCACGATTTGCAATCCTGTGGTGCATAATAAACGTAATTGGCACATGTGAGTGAAGGAAGCTTGTATTGAAAGGGACTTATTTATGATGCAGTTTGGGGATTAACCATAGGAATGAAGGGATTTGCTGAAAGTGGAAGGCTAATTTCAGGTCATAAAGAACATTTTTATAGCAACACCACGTGTTTAATTGGCAGCCACGTGAAGAACTATCAAAACATCCAGCAAATGAATGCATTAAAACTATCTATCAGGGTGGTTTCTGTTACAAGGGACTCAGGCTGGTTGGGCTAACAGGTTCCATTTGCTAAACTGTCCAGGGGTAGGTCTGGCTGGACTCTAGGGCTGAAAAGCTGTGTTCAGGACTTGCTTTCTCTCTTCATTTCCGGCCCCTGCTTTGTGTTGAATCCGTTTTCACAGACTCCCCTCTGTGGTCCCAAGATGGCAACTGCCAGCTTCTAGATTTTGTGGCTGCAGACTTCTTGGTTGATATTAATAAAAGGTAAAGGGCCTTTGTTTAGTTTTCATCGAGCCCTATTGGTCCTGAATGGACCAAGGGTCACGTGCTTGTCCCTGAGCCAATGGCTGTAGCCAGGGAAATGGGCTGCACTGATTGGCCCAGCCCTAGATCACATGCTCCAACCTTGGGTCCAGTGAGCAGACCCTGAAGGGAAAAAGGGCGGGGCTATCAGGAGAATGAATGAAAGCTGGGAGCAGAGCCAGCCAATTCCCTTTTAGTCTTACCTAGGAAATTCTGAGATGGGTTCAAAGAAGGGATCCAGGGGTCTGCGGGTTCCCTGAAATCGCAGGTACAAGTTTGTGTCAATGTCCATTTTCCAGGGAGTGGAACCATGCATTGATTAGATTATCACAAGGATCCATGACCTGAAAGAGTTAGCTATTCTGAGATAGTGGTGGATAATGAACCAGGCTGGATTGCTTTTTAAAACAGACTTCATATTTGAACCACCTATTGGAGTTCTTTCCATGGAAGATGCAGTATTTGCTCTTTAGCTGACTTTCATCAAAAAACGATGGACCCACGGGGATTATCAGACATAGGAAATACTGATAAGAATTTTGTTTATGTTATTTCTTCAGGTTCTAGAAATTTCCTTTTTCTCCCAAGAAAGCCCTTATGGCTGGGCCGTAGTGTGACACAGGTGGCCAACTCTTCAGATGAAACAATATCTGAGGAACATAACAGGCCGTGTCAAGGTTGGGGCTTGCGAACTAAGGCTGGCCGATCAGCACATCCCCTGCCCCTGGCTGCGGTGGTTGGCTCTGGGACAGATTTGTGAAGTCAGAAACTCTGGGGGTGGAACCCAGAAATCTGTGTTTTCACAAGCCCTCCCCTAACCCTATTCGGCACCCCAGTTTGACAACTGCTGCTGTAAGAGTCCATAAAGTGTGGTGTGTCTCTTCCAGTGTTATTTAGGCTTTTGCTTTATCCACAGAGGCAAACTCATGCCCTCGCTGGAGAGCCAGCTGCCACCTGCTCTCCTCAGAGCCTGCCTCAGTGGCCCTGTTTGCCCAGAGATGGAGATCTGTTCATTCAGGACGAGTAGAGGCCCTTTGGGAATTATTTCCTTGTGTTAATTCCAAAGCCTCACACAGGCTGATATTTTTCTGCTAATCCCAAGCGGGGTCCCAGCTTCTGCACTGTTGACACCAGATAATGTCGTCTTCTGGCTGATGTGGCGGCGGATGAGCAAACACTGGGCGGTCGGCAGAATCCCCGACTTCCTGAATGTCTGCAATCACAGATTCATTCATTGACGTTTAAACGCACGGAGACCTACCCTCATTGCCCTTTGCGTTTGCCAGGAGATAAGGTTATCCATGAGCAATCATTGTAAATAACCAACCCTTATTTCCCCTCCAACCTGCACTTTGGATTTTAATCAGGTTCAAAGCCTGCCTGGCATTGTACTTATTTTCCTTATCTGTATGACTGAAAGGCTAGCCCAGGGAAGCTGAGACTTTAGTGTGTGTGCCAATCACCGAAGGATCTTGTTAAATGCAGATTCCGATTCAGTAAATCTGGGATGGGGCCTACATTTCTAACAGGCTCCCAGGTGATGCCAGCGCTCCCCCAAGTTGGCATTGTCGTAGTGAAGGGCTAGGACGACGGCTTTCCATCCTGGCTGCACACTGGAGTTATCTGGGGGTTGTGGAAATACTGATGTCTGGGTCCCACTCTCAGATGTTCATTCAGATCTAGCTGGTTCAGGGCGTGACTCCCCAGGTGACTCTGATGTACACGCGGGGTTGAGAACTGCTGGGCTGATCTGCTCAGCCTTCAGCCTTTGTCTGCAGCTCCTCCTCAGCCTGGCGGTGCAGCCTGCTCACACCCCCTCTGCGCTGCACCCCTGGGCGCTCCCCTTTCTTGTCCTTGGCATTCATGGAGAGCTTGCGGTGGACCAGACTTTCCATACTTTCCATACAACCTGGTGAGCTTAGCGCCACTTTCAGCCCCGTTTTGCATATGGGGATGCTGAGGTTTGGAGAGTTTCTTGTCCCAGGTCACACAGCTATTAAGAAGCAGCATCAGGACCCAGCCACATCTCTGTCTCTGGAGCATAAAAGCAGCAGAGCGTGTGTTTGAAAGGATGACCTCTGAAGGAGCCCCTATTTGCTAGTTGTGTGACCTTGGGTCTTCCTCTGTAAAATGAGGGGTGGTACAAACATCCACTTCTCAGGACTATCAGGAGCATACAATGGAATGGCCAGTGTAAACCATGGCCCAGGGCCTGGCCCACAGGACAGGTTTTGCTGTCTCAATGCCACATGGCTTCTCCGTGGTACGTCCTACAGGCACTTCTTCTTTGGCGCTGGGGAGAAAGGAACTAGTGTGAGATGGGTGTTTTTGTTTTTTTTTTTTGATTCATGCAGTGGGAAGTGGCGGACTCCCCAGGGTTGATCGGTTGATAGAATTTACACTTTGGTCACTGGAAGATAATCGTATTAGAAACAGAAGTGTCATATACAAATAAGTAATTACCCAGTTGGAGTCATTCATTCATTTAATCATTGCCTTCTGTTTGCTTAGACCCTGTGAGTGACTGAAGGCCACTCAGCCCCAGTCCCCCAACCACGGGCCAGGCTTGCTCTGCTGCTTATTTTTGCAGCGGTGTGAGTGGTGGGGGTGGGTGGTGGTTTATCTCAGGTATTCATGTAACTCCTTTTAGAGGCTCCACAATCAAGACATTCCCATTTTGAAAGTGCACATCCTGGGAACCCCTCAGTCCTTGGTAAACGGGGACAGTTGGTCACCCTGCCACAGCCACATAGGTCCGGGGCCAGGTCCCTTCTTTTCCTGACCCTGACTCCTTAGTGCCTTTCAGCCTTCCTTCCTCGTGGAGGTCTCTGTGGGGTGAGGTAGCTCCTGCTTGCTTTTCTCATCCTTTTTGTGATGTGGGTTCATAAGCCCCGCATGGCTGGGCTTGGTGTTTCTGTCTGCCCCAGGCTGGGACCTCTGGCTGGCGATGGGTCCCTGCCTGCTGCCTCACAGTGCTTCTCTCGGCATGGTCTGACATCTTTCTCCATTTCAGGGCACTATGGGCTGCTGAAGGTGGCTTCGTTGTGACATGGGTGACAAAGAAAGTGTTCATAAACCTCCACTTCTCTCCTTTAGCTGGTCTTTCTCAAGGCTGCAAACAGGCTTTGCCTCTGACAAGCACCCAATGAGTACACAGAAGCAGGGCTGTTTTCTTTCTGATGCCAGTGGAATATTTTAAACTAAGCAAGCAACACCACAGCTAAAAATGCTTAGATTAGAAAATAAACATGTTGCAGATTTACACAAATCCTTGGAGTCAGTCAGCAATGCTTTCGGCAGCAAGAAACCATAGTGACCAGAGGGGATTCACACAACAGAGCTTTGCTTATCTTGCATAAGAAAGGGTCTGGAGGTGGGCAGCTGCTGACACTGGCTCAGGGGCTCAGTGATGCCAGGCTCTGAGTTGGTATCAACACCATCCTTACACTCCTTATGTCAAAAATGGTAGCAGCAGTTCTAAGCATCATGCCTCAGGCTGCTGAGTTCCAAGGGGAAGCGGGGTTGCCTAGAACAGGAACCCTCTTCTTTCTTGTCTCTCTTTTACCAAAGAGGAAACCATTGCCAGACGCTCCCCTCCCTAGCACAATTCTCCTTCCAGCCTACTGGCCAGACCTGGGTCATCTATCCACCCAAAGGCCCAGGGCAGGTCCTACTTTCTTTGTGATTAAGGAGTCTCTGTCTCTGTTCTTACACAATTTTGGGGTTCTTTTAGGGAGGAGTGGCTTTGGCTGCATGAACAAAATTTATTTCCAGCCCTCTGTCTTTGGGACCCAGAAGCCTTGAGTTCTGGTCCTGGTCCTATGACTGCCTTGCTCATGTGTGAATGACAAGCTGGGTAGGATGCCCCATCCTCAAGCCCCAATATGGCCCCTCTGGGCCACTTGGACAGGAAGCAAGAAGGATGAGCTTGTCATGAATGATTCCATGTGAGATTGCTTTTTTTTTTAATCAATGGCCCACAGCAAGAAATGATGTTGAAACATGTAAACAAGATTGTTTTAAAGGGGACCTTCTACCGCAGATGTTTCTGAGTATCTGTAGGGTTGGACGGCCAGCATCTTTTCTTGTCTCCAGGCGTTTTTTTTTGCAGACACTGCGCAGTTATAGATGCAGATACAAATGTAATTATAGACTTCAGCGTCTGATGAGGTCTACAGAACAGTGGCAGACCCATCTGTTGGGGGAGGGACCCAGCCCCACGATAGCACGCGAGACTCACGGGTTCAGGGCTGGTTGCACATCCCCAAGTCAAAGGTGGCTGAGCAGGGCCCCAGTTCAGGGCTCCTGACCTCTGTGAGAAACCTGAGACTTGAAGCAGCCGACGCTATCTCACTGTTGAATTACAGCTGACAGAAGATCCTTTTGAAAACAAAAACCAAGCTGTGCTGGAACAGCTGGCGGGGTCCTCCTTGTGCATGCGTTTCCACATTCCGGAGCTAATGGCAGACTTAATGTGCATTCAGGTGCTCTCTGCTTAGAGCAGGAGGGGGCCCCTGAGCTTTGCTGGTGGTCTTAGGACAAAGGTGAATGATTTACGCCTTTCTCTGGGATATCAGGCGTGAGGAATGGAAGCTGAGCAGCCAGTGGTTCTGCAGCTGACGGTAATCTGCCCTCTGGTATTTCCCAGGAAAGCTTGGAGTTAGGAGGTCAGCGTGGTGGTCACCAAGCAGCTTTTGTTTAAGGCTTTGTTAAATGTTTGGCCTTTATAACATAGTCACCTTACCCTGAGAGCTTTGAGACAAACCCTTTCCCCTGACCTTGACTGTCCTGTCTAGAAGAAACCGGCCCACCTTTCCCGCAGCACCCTCCTTCCCTTTTTGTCCTTTTCATAATCAAATAGTGTCCCGTGAATTGAGGTCGCCAAATGCTACTGGTTTTAGAGGAGAAGGGGAAGCAAATTCTGTTCCTCCCTTTTCTCCCTCTCCTTCTTCCCCTTTTCTACCTCCTTTTCTTCCTCCCTCTCCTTTCCCCCCTCCTTCTTCTACTGTTCCCCCTTCTCCCTCCTCCCTCCTCCTTCTTATTTTTAAAACATGATGTATTAAACATTTGCTATGTGTCAGGCACTATGTCAGGCATTTTACATATATTTATGTCAATTAATTTCCCCAACAAGCTTCTGAGGTAGATGCCATTATTATCCCCATTTTGCAGTGGAAGAGTTGAAGCTAGAGAAGACAAATCATGTGCTCAGGGTTGCACAGCCAGGACTTTAGAGCCGCAGTTCTTTTATTTAACCTCTCAAAAACTCATGTATCTTTCGTGTTAAAAGGGTGGTGTGATGGGGGCCTTTCTGCCCCCAGCCAAGTTTACTGGCGGAACATCTTGGCACTCCTGTTTGAGGTATTTCTTCTTTTCAATATATACAGGCACTTCTTTATTTCTTCTTTTCAATATATACAGACACTTCTATTTGGCTAAACCACCTGGAACATTTGTTTGCAGACAAATAAAATTATACCCTTAAACACTTTAGTCGGGTCTCCCCAAAATAAGGACAGTTTGCCTTCCTAACCTCAACACCGTTATCAACCCAAGATTATCAATTTTATTTCAGTTGTACCACGCGATGCACAGTCTGTACTCGGATGCCCTCAGGGGTTCCCCAGATGTCCGTGATAGCTATTTTCAGAAGTTAAATCCATAATTCCGTCAAGGCTTATGAACAGTCTTTGGCTATTATAAAGCTCTGGCTTCCCCTGGTGAAGTATCATCCCTACCGCCCTCCGTTCTTCGTGACCCTGAGTCCTGTGGAGAGTGAGTCTCTAGAACGTCCAGCTGATCTTTCAGTTCCGCAGTTTGTCCCTGTGTGACTACTCAGCTGAAATGTTTCTGGTAAGAATCCCCCAAGGTGATGTTGTGTGCCCCCTGCATGACATCACAGACACATAAGGCCAGGCTCTCCCATGGCCTGGCGTCCAGGTCAGAGGGTATCCTCCAGATTTCTCTATGGGAAGCACAGCTCTCCCTTTGGAGTTAATACAGGCTGGGGAGGGGACGACACTGTTATCGGGGGTGACAGAAAACTCATTCAAACCTGCTTCCACACAAAATGGGAATTTACTGTCCCAAACACTGGCAAGCACAAGGAGTTTTCTGGCTTCAGTTTGCGGGATCACAAGGTTCTGCATCATGTCATCAGGCATCAGTCTTTTCCCTCCATCTCTTGCTGTGCTTCTTTCCATTGGCCTCACATACAGGGAGGCCCTTTCTCTATAATAGAAAGAGTGACCACAGCTCCAGGCTCACAGGTCCTTACACTTAGCCATGAAAGGAAGAGACGGCTCCCTTTACAAATGGTTCCAGGCTCCAAGGCCCAGGCCTGCCCCTGGCTGGGGTCCTATCTCTGTCACTGCTTGGTTAGACCTGCATCAGTTCTTATCCTTAGAGCTGGAATCAGCTCATGCAGCCTAATTACTTCGTCTTATCTGTGTCTCACCACGAAGGGGGTAGGAGTATGAATGAAGGCAACTGCTTGTGTGGCTGGACAAGCAGGGTCACAGGGAGATCCCCTGCCCCCAGATAATCCCAGTCTTGGGTAGTTCTGCACCTGCACCTGCTGGTCTGAAGCCTAGGGCACCAGGGCCTGGGAGTGTATGTGTGTGTGGTGGCAGCGAGGGGACACAAAGGGTGTGTGCCCATCAGCAGGGGAGGACCCAGTGATTGCAGGTGCAGGGCTGGGGCTGTGGGTTCTAGGCCTGGCTCCCTAACTTCAGCTCTGTGGACCTGCTTGTGCCAACTCTCCTCACCTGTCACATGGATCTAAGAGCCTCTGTTGTGCGTTTCTCTAGGTCCACTGTTGTAAGGACCCAAAGAAATTGTGGGCATGTGATACTTAAAAATGTAAAGGTCTCTAGGGATATGGCCCTTCATTCTACACAGAGAGTCTGGGCATTGGTCTCGTCATCAGTGTGTTTCCAGAAATCCTTCACTCTCTCCCCATAATAACCATAGTCAGCCCCCTTCAGGTCAGGTAGCAATCTAGGGGCTTAAAGAAAGGTGGGTGGCACTCTGCCATGTCAGGTGAGGAATCGAGAGGGTAGGAGACAGACCCACCACTGTGCGCCTCACAGAATGAGTTCTCAATTTCACTTCTCAATTGGAAGTATCAATCACATTCTTCAATGTGTCACTCTGGTTGGAAGGAATTCATAAAGTTATATTGGAGATTTTCAAGGCTGCAGTTTTTACTTGTTAACAAATCAAGCAAGTTAAGGAATTATTGCTTGTTAGTTACAGTCGACATCATTTGATAAAGACCAGCCAAGGCATGGTGCTGATCACATGCAGCAAGCAGGTGTGGGGCATGAGACCTAGGCTGGCCGACGGAAGGTGTGCCATCCTGGGTCGTCTGGTTTCAAGTTAGCGCTGACACAGGAAGAACCTGCATGAGAATAAAGCTAGCAGGAGGGAAAACAGAGAGAAAGGGAGAGAAGGTTGCTCAAAGCTTTGAGTTCTTGGATCCAACCATGTTAAATCTGTTTTGAATTGGGTTTATACATACATATATGCGTGTGTGTGTGTGTGTGTGTGTGTGTGTGTATATATACATATGTGTGTGTATATTATATATGGTTAATTCATGTTGGGTTTATACATACATATTTATGCATGTGTATATGTATATATATATGTATATGTGTGTGTGTGTGTGTGTGTATGGTTAGTTTGTGTTGGGTTTATATATATATGCATGTTTGTGTGTATATATATATATGTATATGTGTGTGTGTATATATATATGTATATATATATGGTTAGTTCATGTTGGGTTTCCTATTATTTGCAATGGAAAAGCCTAATGCACTGGTTATATTTTGATCCCAGATGGAACAAAAATTTCCCCCAAATGATAAAATCCATAACTCCCAATTTGGGATGCCACTCACGTACACTTTCTTTCTCCTTCTTCTTCCTCCTCCTCCTTCCTCCTCCCCCCTTTCCTTCTTCTTCTTCCTCTTCCTCTTCTTCCTCCTCATAATGATCCAATCTTGTGAACATAAAAGAATCTCAGGGTACATAGTTTTAACATGCGTATGTTAATATTTTAGCTTAAATTTGCATTTGGAAAGTATTTTAAGAATAAAAATGCAACACAAAAGGAGAAACATTTTCAATTATCTAAAAGAGGCAATTCTCTTTGCAAAATAGCATATATAAAGCATCACTCAGGCAAGGCAGCAGGGTGGTTGGGGACAGTAACCTCTGAAGTAATGCAGCTGGTTTCTTACAGCTTGTGACCTTAGAGAAGTCACATAATCCCCCTGAGCTCAATTTATTTACCTATAAACTGAGGCTGACAAGGTTACTGTGAGGATGACATAGGATGATACATGAAAGACTCAGCCCAGAGTCTAGCATGCAGTAAGTGTTTAATAGATGCTGGCTATTATTTTTGTAAGGTGTTTCTTTCATACAGGGTAGTAAGATGCTACATCTGTGTCTTATAGTATGGTAGGCTGGGTCGCCAAGTAGATCCTTCTATGGAACAACACTAAAAGTGCTGCATAAAAATTTTATGAGAAAAAAACAAAAAGCAAAACACTCCAGCCTAAAATTCAGTGACAGTGGAATCCAGAGAGGTTTAAGTGGAATGCGGCAGCTGGCTTTTGCCTTGAAGGCAAAGTCTTGTGAAGCTTTGGGGAGAAGAGGTGGAACCCAGCTGGAGACCCCCAATAAATCTGCGGCTCCAAAGTACTCTACACTCATGCAAGGTGAGCTAATGCCTGCCCTGAGGACTGCGAAGATGATTGCTTGTCTTAAACCTGGGCACTGAGTGACAGGAGAGATAGAATTTTTGTTTCTTCTAAGAAGTCTTTACCACTAGCTAGCCTGAACAAATAGACCATAAGATCATACCCATGGCAGACCTCAGATATTAGAACAATGAGTTGCAGGATAAAATATGCATATTTACTATGGTTTCTAGAAAATAAAGCAAGGTTGAAAACCAGAGTAAAGAAAAAGCAGATTGGAAAGAGAGCTAAATGGAACGTATGAAAATGAAAAATCAAATTAATGAAACAAAGCCTGGGCGTGGTGGCTCATGCCATCCCAGCATTTTGGGAGGCCGAGGTGGGTGGATTGCTTGAGCCCAAGAGTTTGAGACCAGCCTGGGCAACATGGCAAAACCCTGTCACTACAAAAAATACAAAAATTAGCCAGGCATGGTGGTACGCACCTGCAGTTCCAGCTACTCGGGAGGTTGAGGTGGGAGGATCACTTGAGCACAGGAGGCGGAGGTTGCAGTGAGCCAAGATTGCTCCACTGCACTCCAGCCTGGGTGACAGAGCGAGACCCTGTCTCAAAAACAAAAACAAAACCAAAAATCCCCCCACAACAAAAAACTCCACAAATCAACGAAACAGAAAATCCAATTCGTGGATTTAACAGTGGATTCAACATTCCTGAAGAGGGAATTCCTGTGCTGCGGCAGTTCAGGGACGTGGACATGAGAGATCCGAGACACTGAGGCACGGAGGGTGCAGTGAGGTGGCAGCGCCCGAGAGCGTCTCAGAAAGAATGACCATGCCTGGTCGAGAGAGGAAGATGCAGCGTGCGCTGAGTGTCACGGGGAGCGGCGTGGTGGCTCCTGAGAGCAGGGCTTCTGGAGGAGCCCTTGCCCGCCACCTGCCCGGATTAGATGAGTCGTTCCTAAGCCTTTGCTGTTTCCTCATGAAAAGTGCATAACTGTTGGGAGGATTGTGAGGACTAAACGGCCTAATTCGTATGATTCCCTCAGCCCCGCGCTTGACATATTGGCAAGACTCAACAAATGCCAGCCTCTGCCCTCTCCTCTCAAGGAGGTGAAGTGTTCAGTGTCTCCAAAGGCACTGGAGGGTGGGGGTGCTGGTGAGCAGGGGGCAGAGGCAACCAAGCGGGGCGGGGCGCCTCGAGCACACTCCACCCTGCCCGGCTGCTTCCCCTGCCCCCCTCCACACCGTTCCACACCTCTTGCTCGGCGCAGGCTTCCTTGTCCCCACCCTGCTGCACCCTAGGCAGGCGGGACTCTCTTCTCTGCCCCCACAGAACTGTGAATGGACTTCTGTTAGGGTGTTTCTTACAGGGCTGCTGCTGCTGGTTTTTTAACCTGCGTAAGTTCCCCACCGTGCTGGGAGCTCACTTTGATGTGCCCAACACTTGTCACAGTTTCTAGCACATTTTTGTGGGTCTAAGAAGGATTTTCAGGTGCTTGGATGTAGCCAGTATCATCAGCCATGGCTCTAAGAAAGAGAGGGTTCTGCCCAGTTTGCTTAGAGTATACAGCCGGTGCACTGAACCCCACTGGTCACACAAAGCCTATTCCATCCAGTCACGCCCAGTGCTCAACAGGGCAAACGACAGGGCAGCAAACTCTGGGGGCTTTTGCCTGAGGAGGCCCCTGCACCACGAGAGCTCCTACGTCAATTTTTCTGGGGAAGGTAAATGTCCTATCAGGAAAGCAGGGCAATTCCCTTCCCTCTAGGAACACGACCTTCGCTGGAAGTTGTGTGATTGCAACACAGCAGCTGGTGCTTGTCACTGAGCTCCAGGGTAGATGGCCCGTGTGCTCAGGGCCCAGATGGTGGATGCCTGGAGGTGCAGGCCAAGGCAGGAGCGCAGAGCTGCGGGGATGTGTCCGTTATCAACTGCTGTGTAACAGCCTCCTCACCCTAGACTTACAACAGCGGCTAAAAGCAAGAAATTCTCGTCATTGCTCACCAGGCTGCGGGTTAACTGGACACTTCTGCTTACCTGACTGGACTCGATTGACCTTGCTTGTCATCGTTCACGTATCTGTGGTCAGCGGCCTGGCCAGCCTAGGCTGGTCTTGTATGTGTGGCAGTCAATTGCCATCCACTGTGGCAGGAGGGGTGACAGGTGCCACTCATCTCTTGCAAGATGAGGCAGGCATGTTTGTGTGGTGTGGCAGAGCTCAAGGCGAGCAGAGGCCACCAGGCTTCCTGAGGCCTAGGATCAGCACCACCTGGTTCCACTGTGATCTACTGTCTGAGCAAGACAGGCCAACCCAACCCTGGGGGTGGGGAGTGGATGGCCTTGATGGGAGCAGCTAAGTTACAAAGCCAAGGGGCATGGACACAGAGAAGCCTGTAGAATTGTGGACCCCCCTTTCTTTTCAAACTGTCTACCACTGTGGGTGAGGGGAACATTTCTGCTGTGATGCCTTCAGAGGTGGGACTTTCTGCAGATGAATGCTTCTCGATTAACTGATTTCTGTGAAAACACCTTGGTTCTCTGCCAACCAGTCTCCAGCTGAGCCAACACTGAATGCGGCTGAGAAAAGAGGCATGCATGGATTTAAGCCTCAGCGTTTGTGGCCTGGTTTTATTTTTTTCTTTTATGATCCTCCACATTATTAATTTTCAATTAATCAACTAATTACCAGTTCTAATTGAGCCAGCCAGAAAGACTACTGTGTTTTCAAAAGGCCAATTTGCCCTCAATCATCTCAATATCTCTTAACTTTTGGAACTGAAAACGATCTTAACGCTAACCCATTCTGACACCCTCAAGTCATAAACGAAGTTGCCCAGGCTCCAAGAGAGGATGTCCTTGACCGTGGCCCGGTGGTGACCAGAAAACCCGAATAAAGGCTTTTCCCACTGCTCCACCTAGAAGGCCGTCCTATCACGGCCCAGAAGAGTGCTGTGCCAGGCAGAATACTGGTCTCCCAAAGGTGTCCTAATGAAGCCATGCCCCAAAGAGTTAAAGAAACCGATGACTAACAGAAATTCTTGAGTTTGCAGGATGGCAGATGAGAAAAGAACGTGCTGAAATACCGAAGCTCCCTCTGCTTCTGAGAGAAAAGAACTGGCTGAAGTCGGCTGCCACCAACACGGCCGACCGGAGTCCAAGCAGAGCAAGCCTGCGGAAGCCACAGCCTGAACTGCCACTGCATGCTTCAACTAACTTCCCTCGAAACTGCACGGGCGACCCACACCTGCACCCGACGCAGGACTTTGCAGCCCTTCCCTTTGCTTGCCCCAATCATGTGCTACTCAGAATCCACCCCCTGAACTTTTTCTAATAAAAATCCTGCATGAAAGCCCTCACAGGGAGGAGACAGGTTCAAGTTTGACACTGCTGTCTCCTTGGAAATCGACAACATATTGATAATATATTTAAAATTAAATACTTGTATTTCAATAAAAAGCCTTTTCTCAAAAACCTGATGTGATAGTGTTGGTTTCCAATGCATTGAACCCCTTTTGTGCAGTAACGGTAGCCTCGGGAGCCTCTGATACGTTAGTATTTGTGGCGAAAGAGACTGCAGGTGTGGTGAAGGTCAAGGACTTCCAGAAGCAGAGATGATCCTGGATTGTCCGACTGGACCGATCTAATCATGAGTCCTTAGCCATGGAAGGGGAGGAAGAAAAGTGGGCCAGAAAGATACAAAGACAGAAGAAGAGGCAAGAGAAATTCAAAGTGTGAGAGGGTTTGACTCACCCTAGCTGGCTTTGAAGATGGAGGAATCAATCATTCCTCTCCTTAGCTCCAAGGAGACAGAGCTAAGAAATGCAGACAGCTGGGAATGGCCCTCAGCTGACAGCCAGCAAGGAAACAGGGACCTCGGCCCTGGGACTGCAGAAACTATTCTGCCAACAACCTAAATGAGCAAGGGAATAAATCATCTTCTAAAGCCTTCGGAAGGGAGCACGGCCCTGCTGACACCTTAATTTTAGCCTCTTGAGATCTATTTCTGACTTCAGGGCTATAGCACTTTAAGATAATAAATTGTGTTGTTTAAGCCACTAAATTTGTGGTAACATATTTCAGCAGCAACAGAAAACGAATACAAATGTGATAGTGACAGACCCTCCTTTTTCAGCCTGTCCTGGTGCATAGCCACTGATGTCATAGTAAGGGTTCTAGAAGAGAAGAACTCTTGGGTGCAGACAAGTGGATGATTAACGAAGTGTCATCGGAAAAATCCAGGGAACCAAGTGTAGGTGGAGCAGCTTCCCTGCAACACAGGTCGGACCTGCTGCAGTGGCTGCCCCTCCCCTCCCCTTGGAAAGGCACCGAGAGCCGGCCTTGGACTGGTAGGCGGGTATATGGTGGACAGGAGGGTAATGGGCATGACAATTCCCAGCTGCAGGAGATGCTCATCGGCAAATTCACTTGTTGCTCTTTTGGTGACAGTTCAGTTGGGAAGAGTAGGTTTTTGTTCATTCATTCATTCAACGAAGATTCATTAAGCACCTACTATGCATTAGGTTCTGTTCTAAGTTCTGGGGATAAAGAAGAGAAAGAACAGACCAGGTTTCTGCACTCCCGGTGCTTACACTCAGGTGTGGGAGAGAGAAAATAAGCGGGTGAACAAATGAACAATGGAGTTCCTGATATTGACTAATGTTATGAAGAAAATAAAATCCATCTTCTTTGATGGGGCAGTGATGAAGGAATTTTCTTTGAGGTAGCGAGCTCCTATGTGGTCATCAGCGCAGTCATGTTCCGCGTAGGGGGAAAGGCTGGTGCCGTTCCACAGAGGACCTGTGGTAGGACTGAAACTGGCACATTCAAGGAAGAGAAAGATGCAAGATGACTATGGCAGAGTGAAGGTGGGCCAAGGAGAGAGCGATGTGCATTCAGACAGGAGAGGGGCTCAGCCAGGCTGAGGAGCTGGGGTCTTGCTGAGAGTGCAAGGGGAGGGAACCCACCGGAGGTGAATGATTGACTGGACACATGCTTTATAAACTGCATTTCCAGCTGCTGTGTGGACAGTGGGTTTAGGGGAATGGAGAGGAGTGTGTAGTGGAGGAGGGTAGTTAGAAAACATCCGCCTTGGAGATGACGGTGGTCTGGATTAGGATGATGGCAGAAAAGCAGGTGAGAGGCGAGTGGGTTCTGGAAGAACTGTAACTGGCACGCCCTGGTGAATTGGCTGCTGGGGGAGAGGGGAGGGGAGGACTCGGCATGCCTTCTGCGAGCTGAGATGAGGCCTGCCCTGTGGAAGACAGACATTAGCGGAAAATGTTTGCTCTTTGGGAAAGGAAACGTGCATTGAGATTCGCTTCTTCAGCTGAGCAAAGGGGTGCAGCCAGAGCTCAGAAAAACGTCCTTAGGGATAAATTCCATATGCTGGGCATATGGAATTCACTTACTCTTCAGATCAACACAATTCATTAAGTACTGTTCTGGTCTGTGCTATAGAGGAGGAAACGGAGGAATCGGGAGGTGGAGCAATTTGTCTCAGATCGCTATTGGGATGCTGATATCTCAGCCGTGGAGGGGGAGGCTGGGACTTGGGCCCAGCCAATCTGATTTCCAAGTCTGAGCTCTCAAATGCAGGGTCCTCCTAGATACTGTACTGGTATAACGGTCATGTCTGCAACTGACCATACAGCTTGAGAGCTTGAACAAACGTTTGAAAGTGTGATTCTTCTAATTCATGAATATACTTGTTTCTAACTTTTGCCCAAGTTAGACATTTCTCAACAGGGGGCAGTTTTGTCCCTTAGGAACATTTTCATCTGGCCTAACTTGAGGGCAGAGCTACTGACATCTAGAGGCCAGGGGTACTCCTAAACAATTCCAATGCACAGAATGTTCCCAGAACAAAGCATATTCCAGCCCAAGGGCCAAGGGTGAGAATGCCTGGCGTAGGTGTATACAGTCAGACAGGCAGGTGGCAAGCAGGAGGGTGCAAGGAATTGTCCAGCTGATAGATAACGATGGCGTGCTGGGGTCATTGGGTTTTCCAGGAGGATGAGTTCCAATTTCCAATTGCACATTCTAGTCTGAGCAGTGGGACAGAGCACATAACGGGACAGTCTCCTGCAGGGTGTCATGGAAGAGACGCTGAGATCAATAAGGGCTCAGAGGGAAAATGGAACTTTCATGGAGGATCCATCAGGATCCAAGAAGTTGGCACCTGGGCTGAGGCCTCAAGACGGAGTGACATTTGAATGAGGAAAGGCATGGTGGGCCTGTGCATCGGGAAGAGCCGTGTGTGAGGGAGCCAAGCAGACTGAGCAGGAGCACGGGCGCCGGGGGAACGGAGTGGGAGGTGCAAGGCGTCCAGAGAAGGAGTGCCATCTTGACGGAATAGATTTGTCCTGATAAAGGGTGGGTGGAGTAAAGCCAGATCATGGAGGGCTTGCTGTGGTAAGAACAGGGGACTAGCAGTGTTCTCCAAGTGACATTTTGTACCTGCTCTGGGGACATTCCTCAGTCATGGTGGAAAATACCCCTGCGGGAGTTGGCCGGGAGGGTTGGAGGTGAGAAGGCTGGGCTGTGAGTCAACTTGCAGTGAGGAGGCGGCGGATTTAGGGCTGGCAGCCACTGGACGTGGAATGGAGAAGCCTCAATTCAAGAGTGCATCCTCTGATGTTCTCCCCGCCAGTGACGCCGCTTTTAAAGACAAGGAAGCAGAGGCACTGAGAGGCTAAGTGACCTGTCTGTTGTCGCTGAGTGGCAGGTCTGGGCTTGTCTCCTTGCATGGACAGCAAGGGAAAAACTCGGTGGAGTTTGGTTTGTAGAAAATCTGGGGACAAGACTGGGTAAAGGATGAGAATACAACTGGAAATAAGACAAATACGCGACAGTCATGGACACTATCCAACAGTTCAGTAGCGGTTCTGCTGGAGTGGTGGGGCCATGATGCTTTTTTTTCTCTTTTCTGTTTTACAAGATGTGTTTAATCACTGGAGTCTACTTTTACAATAAAGGGAAGAAAGGTCTTGAGCATCTGTATCTAACATCAGAATGAAATGAGTGAGATACAAACCCAGAAGGAGCCAATGGGTTTTGCTGGATGGAAAGAGTTGGGGTTGGGGAGGGGCCTTCAAGAGTGCAGTTTCCTTCAAAAATAGGAGGTCAAGAGGAGGTGAAGGGGCGGAGTCTCAGGTGTCCCAGATTTGCAGTCACACGAAGCCGAGGATTAGGATGGGAGGAAGTGTCCTGGTTTACCAGGTGAGACACTGAGCTGCGCTCCCCACCCCTCACCCCACAGTGCCCTTCTTTCCCTTCGGAGGACCAGTGTCCCTGCGACTCCGCCCACTCACCTGGCCACGGCTGCCCCAGCTGCCAGGAGCCTGGAGAAGATGAAGGCATGCGTGGTTCTCTCCCTCCTTGGCTGCCTGGTGTTTCCAACTGGTGCTTACATCCTGGGGCGCTGCTCAGTGGCCAAGAAGCTCCGCGATGGAGGCCTGGATTACTTCGAGGGCTATAGCCTTGAGAATTGTGAGCAGGTCCCTTAGGGCTCCCTCCTCGCACCTCCTTGCCCTCCCTTCCCTGGCCAGGCCTCCCCAACTCCAGCTGTCCTCAGAGCCGCATACCTTCTGTTCCATCTTAGGGGTGTGCCTGGCCTACTTTGAGAGCAAGTTCAACCCCACGGCCATCTACGAGAACACGCGTGATGGCTACACTGGCTTCGGCCTCTTTCAGATTCGTGGCAGTGACTGGTGCGGCGACCGTGGCAGGAACCGCTGCCACATGTCATGTTCTGGTAAGTCCCTCTTTCCATTCCATTCGAGGCCATTGGAGGCTGCGGTGCTGTGTCAGAGGCCTGACTTCCCGGCAACCTCCAGAGTTTACAAAATTCACAAAGGAGAGGGCATGGCAGGAGCCATATCCAGGGTGGGTCCCTGGGAAGCTGTGCATTCCACTCCTGGGGGCACAGTGAGATCAGGCTGTGGTGCGCCAGGCAGGCTGACCTAGGATGGCGTGATGGAGACCCCTGTCCAGATGGGCAGAGAAGGTGTCGGGGCGTGGAGAGGAGGCTGCAGGTGTCAGAGCCTGAAGGGTGGGAGCAGAGGGCTCCAGCTGGCCTGATTCACCCATGCAGCTACCACTCCCTTTGTCAAGGGGCAGGTGCTGCCACTGTGAAAGGCAGAACTGGCTACTGTGAGGAGACAGGAGCCAGGCTTCCCAAGCGGAGCTTGCCCACTGCTCTTAGGTGGTCCCAAGTACCTGTGACCAAGGAGAGGCGATTGCCAGGATCCACTCATTCTGTGAGCACTGACTGAGCACCCACCAAGTGCCAGGCCTTATGCAGTTGCCATTCTAGTGCTCGTTAACTGCCAGGTACTCTTTTAAGCCTGGTGTAGATATTCATTTAATTAATTCATCTAATCAATCTAATTAAATACCCATGAGGTGGGTACTGTTATCCCCCTTCTAATCAATCTAATTAAATACCCATGAGGTGGGTACTGTCATCCCCATTCTATAAATGGGGAAACTGAGGCCCAGAGAGGGTACGTATATGCCCAAGACCACACAGCTGGGGGTGGTAGTGCCGGGAGGGAAACCTAAGCAGGGCGGCTCCTGAGTTTGGGCTAAACCCAGAAGATGCTCAGCTGGGCCTTTCTGCCTCAGAACCGAATCCTTCCTGCCGAGCAAACCTCCCTCCACACTGATGGGTGAGGCGGCGAAGGGGTGGAGTCTCAGGTGTCCCAGATTTGCAGTGACACGAAGCCAAGGATTAGGATGGGAAGAAGTGTCCTGGTTTACCAGGTGAGAGGCTGAGCTGTGCTCCCCCACCACCCCACAGTGCCCTTCTTTCCCTTTGGAGGACCAGTGTCCCTGTGACTCTGCCCACTCACCTGGCCACGGCTGCCCCAGCTGCCAGGAGCCTGGAGAAGATGAAGGCATGCGTGGTTCTCTCCCTCCTTGGCTACCTGGTGGTTCCAACTGGTGCTTACATCTTGGGGGCTGCACAGTGGCTAAGAAGCTCCGCGATGGAGCCTGGATTACCTCGAGGGCTATAGCCTTGAGAATTGTGAGCAGACCCCTTAGGGCTCCCTCCTCTGTGATCCCTAAGCTGTGGGTCTCGTGGGGAGAGCACCCACCTTCAGGGTGGACACTGTCTTTGTCTCCTGCCCTTGACATGTGTCGAGTGTCAGGGTGGTAGAGGAAGGCTATGGGAAGTGAGGTTTAGAAGCAGAAAGGCACGTCAGGGTACTATTGAATGAAGCCAGGGATCTGGGGGTCTGTTTTATAAGCAGTTTGGGGCAGTGAAGTGATGTTTTCTGGAAAAGTGATGAGACTAGATTAAGGAAAGCTGAGACTAATGTCGGCAAGGAGGGTATTGCAGTAATCCCAAGCGAGAGGGCTTGGATTCCACAGTCCAAGGACGGAATGGAAAGGCGAATGCAGACACGCTGGTTTCTCAGGCGCTCAGCTGGGCCGCCTCACATGCTGTTCCATGTGCCAGGAACGACCTTCCTCTTGTGACTCCCTCCATCCCCTTTCTTCAGCTGCTCCTTTGGAAGTCCCTTGCCCCGTAACTCTTCCCTGACCCTTCAAGTCTGAACCAGGTGCCCCTGCTAAATGCTCCCTCACCAAGCGGCATTCCCCCGTCATTCCACGTATCCCTATTAGTTTAATTGCCTGTGACTTCACCGGCTTGGAGGCACCACGTGGGCAGGGACGAGTTTATCGTGTTTTTCATTCCCTCTCCATTGCTGCTTATGTTGCCTAGGGCAGAAGAGTCAATATACATATATATTTAATGGAAAAAATTTTATAAGAATTATAAGTTAAAAAATCAATGGATCTGGCATACATATTTTCCATCATGGAAAATATACATACATATATATTTTAATGGAAAAACATAAGAATTACAAGATAAAAAAAATCAATGGATCTGTATTACATCCTGCTACCTCTTTAGGGTTGTCTAAAAATCTAAGGATAGATTTATCCTTGGAATTCACTGGAAGCCTCTGATGTGAACACCCTGGGCCTTCCCTGACATCACTCTAACTTCGCCATCACCTGCAGACATGGTATCTTCCATTTTATTTTCTCCACAGCTTTACTGAATCCTAATTTAGAGAAGACAATTGAATGTGCCAAGACCATTGTAAAAGGAAAAAAAGGGATGGGAGCATGGTAAGTCATACATTTTTTTCTCTTTTTAAAGTTTATATTTATTTATTTATTTTTTAAATTTAAATTTTAATTAATTTTTTTTTGTAGAAATGGGGTTTCTCCATGTTGGTCAGGCTGGTCTTGAACTCCCGACCTCAGGTGATCTGCCCACCTCAGCCTCCCAAAGTGCTGGGATTACAGGCATGAGCCACCGCGCCCGGCCAGTCATACATTTGTGTGTAGTCTGTATTGATGACTTTCACTTGTTATCTCTAATCTGAATCTTGGCCAAACCTTGGCTGTTGCACATCTGCAGTCCTAAACTAAAGGGCTCTGACTCACCCAGGTAAGTAGCAGAAAGCCATTGAGCTCCACAGCCGCAAGGCCATGGAGGGAAGGAAATCATTATCAGAGAAATTGCCTTGAATTGTACATTTTCCCCCCCAAATCTTGTTTAGGTTTATATAGAATGCTACAATGAACATCTTCAAACTAAATCTGTGTTTCTTATGATAATCTCTGATTGTTTTTTTCCTATAAGTTCTTACTAGGTTTTGAATACCTTTAGTGTTCTTGATGCATGTGAAATCCAGCAGGCCCGTATTTGTTTATATTTCTACAAAGAGTTTAGTAAAGTATAGATTTACTGCACCTTCACCAATCACAAAACTTTTGTGATTTAAAGGTGAATAACTGGTGGGGTGTGGTGGCTCACGCCTGTAATCCCAGCACTTTGGGAGGCCAAGGCAGTTGGATCACCTGAGGTCAGGAGTTCGAAACCAGCCTGACCAACGTGGTGAAACCCTGTCTCTACTAAAAATACAAAAAAAAAAAAAAATTAGCCAGGTGTGGTGGCAGGCGCCTATAGTCCCAGTGACTCAGAAGGCTGAGACAGGAGAATTGCTTGAACCCAGGAGGCAGAGGTTGCAGTGAGCCGAGATCGCGCCACTGCACTCCAGCCTGGGCAACAGAGGGAGACTTGGTCTCAAAAAAAATAAAAAAGCGAGTAACAATTTTGCCTTATCTTCCTTTGCCTTTCATGACACCTCATCCGGTGTTTCCCCATGTTTGTTATATAGTGCTATTGTTTTTGTAATTTTTCCATCTTTGCCCTTTGCCTATTTTAAAATTCAAGCTATATTATTTGAAAGCACTCTTTATATATTTGGTATATTAACTGATTGTTGTATATTTATTGCCAAAAATAACTGCAACTCTAATTTCCTCTTTAGCCAGATGTGTGCTTAGGAAAGTCTAAAACGTACAAGTGGTCGGACCTCTGTCTGACTTCTTTCACTGAGTGTTGCGTCTGTTTGTGTTTTTGTGTGTGGCTGCAGTTCATTCTCATTGCCAGATGGTTTCCATTGTGTGGGTTCACCGCAGGTTACTTATCATCCCTCTATTGATGGGCATTTGGTAGTTCCTACGTTTTTAGTGCTACCATGGACAGCCTATACTTATCTTTCGGTGAAAATGTAAATGGATTTGTATTGTTTTTACCGAGGAATAAAATTGCTAGTTATAGGATGAGTATATTTTCAGATTTGGCGTATTGTGTCAAACAGTTTTCTAAAGAGATTTCTATCAACGTGCGCCGCCCTCAGGAAGTGTGCTTTTCAGTTGCTTCACGTTCTCGGCCACGCTCGGTGATTTCCAGTATGTTCTTCTGACTGTGTTGTGGTACTGCATTGTGGTTTTACTTTGCATTTCCCTGATGAGGGTTTTATTGGCCATTTGTATGTGCCGTTGGGTAAAGCGCCTCTTCAAATCTTTTGTCAATTTTTCTATTGTGCTGTCTTTTTCTTATTAATCTGTAGGAGATATTTATTATTCTGGATAAAGTTTTTTTGCTGTATATATGTATTACAACTATCTTTCATTCTGTGGGTTACCTTTTTATCTGTTGTTTAAAGAGACATCTCAAAAAAAAAAAAAAAGAAAAAAGAGACAGAGTGTTGCTGTGTCACTCTGGCTGGAGTGCAGTGGCGCGATCGCAGCTCACTGTAGCCTGGAACTCCTGGGCTTAAGTGACCCTCCTGCCTCAGCCTGCTGAGTAGCTGAGCTGAGCCATCTTATTCGCCATGAAGCGCCATACCTGTTCCAGATGTGCACTAAGGAGTCTCATGGACGGGTGGGGGCCGTGAGGTTGGCACCATGTCACATGGTTCAGCAGATGAGAGAGTGCAAAGCAACTGCTCATTAAGTGGTGTGGGGATGATGTGCTCTCTGAGTGGAAGGAGAAGCAGCCAGCTGGGCAGGCGTCTAATTCCAGGGGATGGATGTGTGTGGCATCGACCTGTTGATGAAAGATGGCAGCTCCTTCTGCGTCTGTGAGGCCAGTGCAAATGTAGGTTTCATCACCTTGGATAAGGCTTGTCATGTCGAGGTAGCCGGTTATCACAGCAGACGATGCTGCCTCCTTCTACCCTCAGGCCGGCTCACCCGTGTATGTCCCTGCTCTCCATGGTATTCGTGGCCAGTGAGAATAATGAGCCGGAGCTGGGTCTCGCAGCCAGCACTGCTGTTGACAATGTGAGTGCAAGTCCCAGCTCTGTTGACAGCCACCCTGGAAGCACGGAGCCAGAGCTGCTCACCAAGCTCCCGGGGGCCTGTTCCACACGAGCCAGCTGCTACCAACGAAACCAAACTTCCGGTGGGCTGGCCCCGCTGGTAATTAACCAACAACACCCTTGTAAAAGTTCCTTTCTTTTTTCCTGTTCTATTTTTACAAGCCACTTGCAATGCTGTTCCTGGACGATGCTCCGGAAAATGAGAGAAAATTATCGGGATTAGTTGGAGAGAGCGGGAGACAGGTGAGACCTCTGCTAGTGAGATGTTACTTTCATTTACAAATCCCAGAAATAGGCAGAAGAGCTGGGGTGCAGAAGAATGTCAGGTTCTCACAGTCACCCTTGCAAATTGCTAAAAGATTTGTGTGCTCACAGGCCATGAGGAACAGAGATCTTTTTCTTCACGGTCCCATGCTTTTGTTTTATTGCACAAAAAACGGTTTTGCTACAAATATCCGAGCAGCGTAACTTCACATTGTGTTGTAAGATTTGTCATCGACAAGGAAAACATCTGCCTAAATTACAGGAATTTTTGTACTATACAACTCTGAAAATTCTTCCGTTTCTTTATTAACTAGCAGCTTTAGTTTGTAATTTATGAAATCTGAGGGGATCTTTTACTGGGATTTCTTATTTTTGTGTTTTGTTTTTCCCCCTTAATTTGGTAGGAGAGTCAAAGTGAATATAACCTAATAAAGGCTTCTTAATGACAGAACTGGCGCGTTTGCATGATGAGATGGACATAATGAGATGCACTGCAGTGTCCAGTACACAAAACAACACTTATTCAATGTAGAAAAAATTACACTGGTTTAAAATATGTGCATGGACTTGTATTTGTTAGTCTTCGGTCTTTTTTGAAAGACGTGCTCTGTTAACGTTGCTTTTTTCAGTACATGCTGGTCTAACAACAACAAAAAAGAAATTTTATTGCGATGCCTCCTTTTCTTTTTGTGACATTCCCTCATAGGTGCCATGTGAGCGTTACCCTCTTTACCCTTCCTTGAATGAGGACGGAGTTACCCATGTTCAGTGTTTGCTAGATAGAAAGGTTGTGTGACTTTTTCTTGTCTCTGCTCACTGTTACTTGGGTCTGGCCAGACCCTTTTCTCCGACGTTCATCTGGGGGTAGATTGGTGCATAAAAACCCTCCATTCCCAGCACATGCTGCTACTGTCTCTGTCCACGCTGTTTATGGTGACAGCCCTACACTCCCCAGTGAACCCTGTACCACCACAAGCTTCCTTCTTCCCTACCTTTTCTCGCTCTGCCCCACATTTTGCAATTGCCTGCCTGCTAGATTCTGGACATTATAATCTCCAGCTAGATCTAGAAACAGTGTCATATTTCCTAAGTTACAGATGGCACAATTTTTCAGATCTTAATATTTCTGAAATTAGGCTTTGTTTCGTAATCAATGTATTATCCCCTCAAAGCTGTTAATAAATCATTGATGAATCTCAGAAGATATCTTACAATGGAGGAAGTCTTGTAATAATAGCTGCAGTTTCTTGACTGATTGCATCTATATGCACATCATCAGTGAATGCTCACAAATCCCTCTGCAGCGAGCATTCTTAGCTGCATTTTGAAAATGAGAAAACCAAGGCATAGAGAAATAGAATAACTTACTCGTGGCCACAGCAATGTGATCAATCCTGGATCTGTGCTATTCCAAGCCTCAAGCCACTCCAGGCTATTCAAAGAGATGGGGACGGGTGACACAGAATATCTGTGCTCTAGTCATGTAGAAGGCAACTGAAGACGGCTGTCCAGTACTCCAGTGCGTCCACCCTCAGGGTTTCTGAGCAGAGTCAGTGTGGGGTGGTGGGGGCAGAAAGGACGGGCCTGCAGGTGGACAGATTTCACTTGTGGAAGCGTAGGTGGTGTTCCCGACCAAAAGTCACAGGCCCTGTGGGCAGCAGAGACTTTGTCCAGGAGCTGACCTGAGGCTGCGTCTGTCTCAGAGGCCGAGCCTTTTTGTTGTTCCCTTTTTTTGTTTTGTTTTTTTCTGGGTCTTCAAGGTACTTTGGAACTGTTAGTGTTCTTTGCAAAAGTTATCATGGTTTTTGCCATTAAGAATAATGGCAAAATGACTTTTGCACCAACCTAATCAATTCAATCAGAGATTGTTTTTCCTGCTTCCATATCTCTAGCCTCCAGCTCTGTGCCTGGCACATAATGGATGCCCCTGAGTGCTTGTTGAAAAACTGAGGCTGCATGTGGGGCCACTACCCACTACCCAGAAGCCATTCATAACATTTTTCTTTTTAAATTTACTATTCATTTTCCTTAAGGTGGCACGCACCTGTAGTCCCAGCTACTTGGGAGGCTGAGGCAGGAGAATCCCTTGAACCCTGGAGGCGGAGGTTTCAGTGAGCCGAGATCGCGCCATTGCACTCCAGACTGGGCAACAGAGTGAGACTCTGTCTTGAAAAAAAGAAAAAAAAAATAACGCTTTTCCCTCTTATCAGCAGCCTCCTCAAGGTCACCTGTGGTTAATGTTAGAAATCAGAGAGAAACATGCACACAGACTGCAGATGTTTTAAACACCCGTGGAACCCCAGTGTCCACACTGAGCTGAACTTGCTTTTTTTCACTTACTAATAGAGCTCACGAATCTTGGCATTGTCACTCCTGAAAGGTCTCTGCCGCCGCTGTAACAGCTGCTGGTGCCCCACTCTGCAGAGGTTGCAGGTGATTCCCCTGCAGTTCTCTAATGATGAAAATTTAGTTCACTCCATTTCTGCGGCTGCTGTTGCTGTTCCAAAATTCTATCATAAGCATCTTGCTTTTAGAACTTCTATGTTCTTTCAGTTGTATCCTTAGAGAAATCCCTGAATAGGGGTTTATTGAGACTGTTTGGTTTGTCTAGATGTTGGAGAGACCAGTTGCTAAGTTGCCATTTGGAGAAGAGGCCCCTCCACACGCACTGCACGAAGGAGCCTGTTCCTCCTCAGCTCACCAGTCTGGGGTGTTAAAGACCTGTGTAGTTTTGGAAAACCGAGATGTGTAAAATAATACGATTCTGTTTTGCTTTGCATGTTTACATTACAAAGAAAGTCGAACATGTTTTCCTGTGCTTATTGGCTGTTTTTCTATGAACTGTTTACTTATATTCTTAGTCCAGCTTTCTACTGGGTTGATCATGACTTTTTCTTCATGTTGATATTTCATGTGTCCTTCATAAATTAGGTGGATTAGGCCTTTATTCATTTTATTTGTGTGAACTGTTTTTTCAGGTTTGCTATTTGTATTTTGATTTTGTGGTATTTTTATCCTGCAAGAGTTTCACAGATTCACAGAATCAAATCCCTTGGTTTTCTTTTGTGGCTTCTGGATTTAGGTGAAATCTCCTCCTTAGAAAGGTCTTTTGTGCTCCAAAATTGTAAGCCACGTACTGCCACAGTGCTGGCACACACGCAAATGAAGCCCTCTATTTTTTGTCAAATAAATTAAAAACAGAATATGATTTCATGTTTTTAATGCTTAAAATTTTGGCCTTCTTGGATTTTATTTTGGCATAAAGAGTGAGGTGTAGGGACCCAGGTTTATATTCTTTACGTGGCTAGTCATTTATTTCAATGCTACTTACTCATTAACCCATTTTCAGAACTAATTTAACAGATTGCAGTTTTAAAGTGAAAGTCCCCGTATTAATGTTAATTGTCTTTGGAGTGTTCGAAACGCCTTTCGTATACGGTCTGATTTCCAATTAGTGTGGAAGCTTGGCTGATTCTCTAGAGGAAGCCCTAAGGAACTACATCATCCTTAGTGTACGGCACTAGGCAGAGCTGTGCTAAGCCGGGCACCGAGGTCTTACTCGCTCAGGTTCCCAGGGACATGAGCTCTTACTAAGCTACCAGGCAGTCACGTGTTCCCCGAAGCTCAGTTGGCCAGCTCTGCAGGGTTGGGAAAGACGGGAAGGGAGAAGACCAAGACCCCACATGTCCTCACAGCGTCCCTCCTGCAGCGTCTGCTCGGGGCGGTGCCAAGCCTTGGGGTTTCCCTGCCACTCTGTATCTATGAGGGGCCGGAGGTCCACAGCCCTGCCTTCTACCGTGGGACCTCCGACCCTGGAAGACCCATGGAGACCTGCCCGCTGAGAGGTGGGATGATCAAACAGGATCTCTAATGGCTTACCGCTGGCCTGGGTAGCGCCCCACCCTGTGGATGGGACTGGAGAACCTGCAGTCTGGGTGTCGGCATGGGGACCCAGAACAAGGGAAGCACTTTTACAGGCACCAGGAGAAAAGGCTAGAGAAACTCAGTGCAGCTGACTTAGGTGGGCTAAAGAGTTGGAAGGAAGTTTGGAAGCTGAAGAGTGAAGCGGATACATGGAAAGGTGAAAGGGGCCCTGGCCCAGGGGACAATGGTTCTATTTGCAGGCACAGGGTCTGCCAAAGACTCATCATGTGACTCCGGGAAAGTCACAGAACTTCTGTGAAGCTCACTTCAGAGGAGCAAATGATACTTCTCTTGCAGGGTTGGGGGAGAGTTTCCCGGTTCACGGTTCAGCCCCCTCATCTCACCATGTGGGATTTAGGGAATGAGGTGGGGGCTGATGTGAGCACTGGGACGGAGGAAGCGCCAGCATGCGTGCTGGGATGTGATGGAGACGGCGCTGGAGATGCACAAAAGCCTTCAGATTCGTGCCCACAGCAGGGGTGGCAAACTCAAAGGCTCCACGGGCCAGGCAGGGGTAAATGGCCTGAGCGAGGCTGTGAAGCCCTGGAGACCCTGAGTTCTGACCTTGAGGAGCCCGCCCTGTTCACTTCTCTCCGCAGGCCCACCTGGTCCCGGTACTGCCGGTACTCTGACACCCTGGCGCGGTGGCTGGACGGTTGCAGGCTGTAGCTGCCTGCGTGGCCCCCGCAGCGCCCCCCAGTTGCGTCTTGTGAATGAAGGTGCTTCTCTGCTTTCTGCTTCAGTCCATCCTGCTGATGATCTCGCCACTCGGCAGCTCCAGTTGGAAAAGGACGAAAGTTTGCTTCATCCGGGGATGCAGGATGCAGAATAAACCAAACTGCTTTTGTTATGATTATTTCTATGTTCACCATTATTTACTATTATTGTGATTTATTATTATTTAATCTCAGACGGAGGAATTGAAGGAAGGAAACTATCTGAAAAACAAGATGTGTTCATGAATGTCAATACTCAACAGGAAAAGGAAGGACGGGTACAGTGGAAGCAAAGAGGAAAGAAGAGAGGAAGAGAGGCTGGCACGAGCAGGGCCTCCAGCCAAGGCAGGTGCACGCCGAGGCACACGGCGGGAGGAAGGAGCCCACAGAATCCTCTTCGCATGTCTATGGAGGGAATCCAGTGACAGTTGCTCACTTCTTATAGAAAGTCTCTAAAAATTATAAATAGATATATTTGCATTAGAGAAATTCAGGAAAATACAGAAATGTTAAAAAGGAGAAAAGTTTTCCTATAATCTCAGTACTCAGACAATTGCTGTTACGTTTTGAATGCATTTTTTTCTGGTCTTTTTTCTGTAGAGGGTTTTTATTCTTTTTCAAAAATGCCGTGGTAATGCTGTAATTAGAGAGTTTAGCACCTGGCTTTTTAGAAAGAAAGCAAACAAGTGAGACACTTTCCCCCTACATCTATTTCATTTTCAAGCAGCAAGGGTTTATTTTAGAAGCTTAACGGCTTGCAAGGTCTTTCATGGAATGGAGCACAGCTCTCAGCGTGGGCTTCCTGGACACACGTGCTTGAGACCTGGTGGCAGCCGCAGAAGCACAGGTATCTGCTCAGCATCAGGTCACCTGCGGGACCCACACCATCATGGGTGCTGGAAAACATAGCTCTTCCCCTTTCGGTCCTAGTACAGGAAGAAAAGAACTAGAGTGGTATGGAGAGAGGCTGCCTGTTGGTCACAGGTGCTTCAGTGCGGTATTGCAGATTCTTCAGAGTGAAATTTTAGTGCCAGTGAGTATTCTGGTATATGACATACCAGATTTAATTTAACTTTTGCTCTACTGTTAGATTTTTTTTTTTTTTTTTTTTTTGAGATGGAGTCTTGCTCTGTTGCCCAGAGTGTAGTGGCGCGATCTCGGCTCACTGCAACTTCTGCCCCCCAGGTTCAAGTGATTTTCCTTCCTCTGCCTTCTGATTAGATGGGACTACAGGCACGTGCCAACACCGCCTGGCTAATTTTTGTATTTTTAGTAAAGACAGGGTTTCCTCATGTTGGCCAGGATGGTCTCGAACTCCTGACCTCAAGTGATCTACCCACGTCAGCCTCCCGAAGTGTTGGGATTGCAGGTGTGAGCCACCAAGCCCAGCCTGTTAGATCTTTAGATATTGCCATCTTAAAAAGCATGACAAAGGGTGCTGAAGTGCCTGTTTGGGTCTGCCCCTTTTTATTTCTTACATTTTAAAAATTACACAAACAACATGTATTTAATGAAGAAAACCTGGGTAGTATAAGTAGTCATGAAGAAGGAAATGAAGAACGTCCCCCGGCTGGAGACAAAAGGGTTCGTCATGTAGCTAAAGTGGGGAACCCTGACTTAGGGGTGGTCAGTGTTAGACTTTTAGCGTGTATCCCTCTCTACTTTGTGTGTGTGCGTGCGTGTGTGTGCGAATGTGCACAGGTGCGTGTGTGCGTGTATGTGTGCACGTGTGCCTGTGTGCGTGCGTATGTGTGCGAGTGTGTGTGCGCACGTGTACGTGTCCGTGTGCATGTGTGCATGTGTGTGTGCGTGCGTGTGTGTATGTGCGTGTGTGCATGTGTGCGTGCATGCATGTGTGTATGTGTGCATGTGTGCATGTGTGCATGTGCACGTGTACATGCCCGTGTGCGTGTGTGCATGTGTGCGTGCATGCGTGTGTGTATGTGTGCGTGTGTGCACGTGTGCGTGTGTGCATGTGCACATGTATATGTCTGTGTGCGTGTGTGCATGCATGTTTTTCCCCTTACAGACATGGACCACTAAACGTATAGTTTTGTATCTTGCTCTTTTCACTCAATATTTTGTGATCTAATGTTTCAGGTCTATGGCAGGGATCCTAGCACCATTTTTAACAACTGCACAGCTCCCCATTATGTAGACAAACTATGATGTGTGTAACTCTTCATTGTTACTCTTTGTAATTCAGAGAAAACTGAAGAAATTAGGTGAAGAGTGGCCACGTGAAAGGCAGGCAGGATCCAAATCAATTCGGCTCTTCTTTTCGTCTTCACCTCAGTTACTTTCAGACGGAAGAAATGGTTGTGAGTCAGAATTTCAGAGACAGAACTTTTACTCGGGTTCAGTAATGATGGTTGCGCTTAATCAAACGCTTTTGTGTGGCTTTCCCTCCTCTCTAGAGAAGAGGGTATTCTATATTCCCCAACCACACAGCGTGAATCATCCAGTAAAATTACAGACAGCGGCACTTGTAGTTGAGATCAATGTGAAGCTTTGATCAGCTTTTTTATTGAGCTGGGAACCCCACACTCTTTCCGAGGGTGGGTCCCGGAGCAATAACACACATAACCTCAACCCAACCCTAACCCAGCATTAATCACCTGCGATTGATGAACACGCTATCTCCTTGAGTGCCAAATCCAGCGTGCTGCCGCCTCCTTCCAGCCCGTTGCTTCTGCTGCGGCCCATCATCCTCTAATGGCCACCTGTGTCAACATGGGCGTGAGGCGTGAGGACAAAGCAAATGCTAGTGTATTGATTGGAACAGCCTCTCTTGGGCTGCCACGGCCACTGATAGTGGGTGTTACGGTGAGCACTCATTCTGGGGGCAGATCCCCTTGTCTGGTTCACAGAACGATCCGAGATGGGTTAGGAAATCTCCATAAAAACAGCTCTTGCTATTATTACTTCTGTTGCCAGCAGCTGTCATATTAACTCCAACTGTGTAAATATGACACAGGCCTTTGCATACAATATCTCCAAGTTTTGCAAAACTTCTTGAGGTAATTATGAATCATACCCATATTACAGACGGTGAAACTGAGGCTTAGAGCTAACTAATTTGGCTTGAGTTTGATAAGTGAGGAAGATGGGATTGGAATCTCCTCAAAACCTATTTCCCTGCACAGAGCTTCCTTTCAAACCCTGACACTATATTGGTATTAATTTTCTACTCCATTCATTAGCTGGAAAATTGGATCTCCCTAGCTTTTTAATTAAGATGCTGCACTTAAGAGGTATTAGACAACTAGTGCAGGAAAATGGTCATCGTATTGGTGCCCGGTCCACAGGCTGGGAAATTAAGGGAACTTTCTGAACTGCACAAAATAAATGGAGAAGACAGGGTGGGAATCTGCAGCATTTCTAAGCTTCTGGCATAGTAAAAATCGCCTTGGGCACACTGGGCACCATGGCCACGCCTGTGATCCCAGGACTTTGGGAGGCTGAAGTGGGCGGATCACCTGGGGCCAGGAGTTTGAGGCCAGCCTGGCCAACATGGGTAAACCACATCTCTATTAAAAATACAAAAACTTAGTCAGGTATGGTGGTGGACGCCTGTAGTCCCATCTGCCTGGGAGGCTGAAGCATGAGAATTGCTT